>JALLBE010003404.1:0-11134 GCA_036939795.1 Thalassiosira mediterranea | reverse complement strand
CCCCCTGTACCACCAAGTAAAGCTCTTCACTTAGCATTAGCATGCTCAGCTTGGAATTTCTTACGTGTCAAGAGCTTTTGTGGCAGTATTCGTATGGGAGGCACACATTTAGCGATATAGCATACTGAGTGTAGATAGGAATTAAAGTGTAATAGATTCCAAATGTTTTGCTGTCGGGCAAACCCCCAATAACTAATATTTAGCGAGATGGATACATAGGAATAAATTATGTTTCTTCGTTGGGTGCGCCCGGGATATGGCCTGCATGCATGCAGAGCTATGCAGAGCAGTTTGGCAATGGCCACTATCTACGATATGGCAACGACAAGAACTCCCGCCCTCTCATGGCATCCCGCGAGACGTGTCTAGGGGACGCCGCCGCCGCGAGGATGGGACGCGGCGGATGACGGGACGACGCCGCGAGGACGAGGCGGCGACGACGCCGCGTCGTACACCGCTCGAGCTGCGAGGACGAGCCACCGCGAGAGATCCAGCCGGACTCGTGGGGAGGACGCCGCAACGCCGCGAGGACGAGGCGGCGACGACGACGCCGCGAGGACGACGCGCGAACGTAGGACGCGTGGGGACGCCGCGAGGACGAGCCACGCGAGAGGTCGTGGGGGGGACGCCGCGATCGGGCGAGGTCGAGGACGAGGCCGAGGCCGCCGGAGTCGAGTCACGATGCGGGCGACGGCATGCCGAGACGACATCGCCGAGGTCAGCATCGACGGCAAAGGAGGGGCCACGATGAAACCATAAAATCTCGGCCGATCGATCATAGCAAGCGCTCTCGGCTCCCTCCTCGTGCTCCCTTCAAGCACTGCGTCGACGTTCAACAATGCTGTCAAGCGCAATAGGATGGCAGGACGGCATGGCGGGCGCCGGCGCGTGCAGGCCGTGCTGCGGCGTGCAGGCGCAATCTCACATCATGCACGCGGTGTCATCAAATCCGTCGTCTCGGTCGATCAATCAATAGCACTCCCGGCTCCCTCCTCGGGCTCCCTTCAAGCACTGCACCAAATGCCATCGAGAGTATCCACACAGGGACGGCAGGACGGCGTGGTGGGCACGTGAGTACTACGCTTTCATGCATGCTGCAACTATTTGCGATAGATGTACCTATATTTTCCCGGATATGTAAGTTTCCCTCCGAAAACTCCGAATTCGGACCAGGTCGGCCGCGGGCAGTCGGCGTCGGCGGCCCTCGCTCGGCATAGCAGTACGTGCTCGCAGGAGTCCCATAAAATATATCCAATGACCCGGCTGAGACGACTGACCGCCCGGCTGCGCTTTGGCGGCGGGAGGAGCCGCAGCCGCGATGGGGGGCAGGAGGAGGAAGAGGAGGAGGAGCGCGGCCGCGTGGTGCCCGACGACGGAGCCGACGAATGAGAACACTAGCAGCATCGAGGATGCGAGCGCCGACGATACGACCGGCGACGCCAGCGACGACGACGAATCGCGATCCCTCGACGGCAGAGAGATGATGTACGCGCTGAGAATTCGCGACGACGACGACATTATGAACGTGAACGATAGCTCTGATGAAGAAGACAGCGACGGCGATAGCAGCGACGACGATCTTGCCAAAATAGATCTGCCCCCGGGATATATCGCCTTCCTCGCCAGCCGGCAGGATGGCGTGGACGAGGAGCTGGAACATTTTGCCGAGAGGCTGCGTGGCTGCAGCGGCGGTGGCGGTGGCGATGGCGATGGCGGCGAGGACGGGCGCACGTATTTTTCCCCGGTGGTGCAGATACGATTCGTCAGGGAATTCATGAACGACGCCGGCGCGATGCGATTGGCGCACGCCACGGAGGAAGGCTGCTCTTCGTGTCCGGCGCATCACCGTCGCGGTGCATTGGCGAACGCGATGGGCGACGCTCCCGGAAGATCGGATTCGGAGGCACAGGCGGAGACGGATGCGGGGACGGCGGTGGGTGCGACAACTCCCAAACCAGACTCAGATGCAAATGTGTTCGATGCCCTCGCGAGGCGGTCTCACCCGCCGTGTAGGTGCCCGAGCCAATATCTCACCGAAATTACGCTCTCGAGGTGCCACATAGGGGACGGAGGGGCGCGTGCGCTAAGGAAAAGATTGCAAGAGCATTGCAGGTCAATAGGCGTTGTGGAACTGAGTTGGATGCAGAGTCATCAGAATATGACACGAAAGTGACAACAGAGTCAACGAGGTGGATACTGCACTCTGGTGCTATTGACAAAATCGTCCAAATGCTCAATCACAAACTTCGCCCCTCCTCGATAGTGTNTACTGCACTCTGGTGCTATTGACAAAATCGTCCAAATGCTCAATCACAAACTTCGCCCCTCCTCGATAGTGTTGCCAAGAAGGCAAGATGAATATGGGAGATTTCTCGATGATGACGATTCCATTGGCATCGGACAATTGCAAGACGTGGGTCGCACATCTTTGTCGACTGGCAGGTGCTTCGCCAATCTTGATTCGCAGGTCTTTCCGCATGTGATCTCCTGGACGGTGGGGCATTTCAGTGGACCCATTGCCTTTGATATTGTGTTCGACATTCTACGGGAGAACCCTGAAGTGTGTAACATTTGCTCCTCGCTGTCTTGAGAGCAACTCCGACCTTCCATGGCCCCCTTGCAGTGACAAATGTACCAGTGTCTACTATCAGTGGGCTTTCTCTACGTATGAGCACTGTGCTCCAGTTTGCTCCTGAGTTGGGCCTTGCAGCCAATGTCAGGGTTAGCATTACACACAGGAGAATATTGTAACTGTTATGGCAAAATTTCTCTTCGGTCCTCGCTGAGCTCGACAGGAGCAAAGATATTTTGAGAGAGTATCGGCGATTCTTCAAGGCCGAGCGTACGGTGGTGGACTTGGCGTGGGAGATGCATTGCATGCAGTACGCGTCGGTGTTAGACACAAAGGTGGAGGAAACGCCAAAAGCCGTGTTGCGGCACCTTCTTGATTTACCTAGTGATGTTGTCAATGCTTGGATTTTCATCATCACCTGTACCATTTATTTTGTAAATGAATCTATTGGATAAGTAGTCTCTAAGTGCAAATGTATTCTATTGAAATCACCAGTTCTTTCCTATCTAATGATTTCCCGCTCATGCTCATGCAATCAACAAACTCCACATCTGATTCCATCCATTGCCACTAGTGTTATCGTCACATAACTGAATGTTGGCGCCATCGGCATCATTTCCATTAAAGATATCAATTCAATGATATCGCTAGTTGGCTTCACTTGAATCCCACACATAATTGTAGTGAGCATCGTCATATTCACAGTGCGTGAAAAAATCCTTGATAGGGCGTAGAAGATGCTCTACAACTGGGATGGAGTATGCATTCCCGAGGAGTCTCTTGCAGTATCCCTCACAATCCAAGTAATACAGGGGCTCTCCGTTCTTACTCCTTTCTGACGTTCCAAATTTCAATGAAAGCTTCGGGTCAGCTCTGTTGCCACAAGCGAACTTGTAGTGGCAAGCAGTGAACATCTCCAGCTCTCCAATGTCCCATTCGTTGCGCAAAGCAGTTTGCATCCAATCTTCAGAATTGAATGACTCGTAAAGTTTCTCAAATATTGGTTCAACTTTGCATTACAGACAGATAAGATAATTAGCTTTGGCTGCCCAATGGCATAACTGACTACCTATGCAAAAATCACGAGAACAACTTCTCACCTATGCGTTTCACGTAACCTTTCGGAAACCCCATTAGCGATTCACGATCCTCAACTGAATAATAGCTCGTCTCAATCATGGTATCACCAGAATTTCTATTCGAAGTGTCTTTGAGTCTAACCTTGACCATTGCTTCACTGTCAATGCGACCTGATAGTGAGCATGGTTTACATTGCCCCAAGCAAAAAGTGGTGAGCGACGGGCAGTGGGAAATATTGAAGTGGCAAGCCTTCTCACCTTCTGAAGCCATAAGAGTATTGGCCTTGCTGTAGGGCCTTGGTAAGCCGTGGATTTGGCAGTAGAGCTGCGCTGGGTCCATCCATTCATCGGCCAATTTGATAGCTGACAGAGCCAAACCCGAGTCCGGCGCCGGAAGCTCATTCACAAGGATCTTGAATGGATTAGATTGAGGAAGCAAGACATAAGAACATGCAACCTAAGCATAGATACTCACGTTGGTAAAATAAGACCTGTCCCTCTTCATGGGGCTGAATTGCTTTGCATCCACGATGACCCGCGAAATACCAAAAGTTGGCTCAAATTGTGACACGTCTTCGTCTCTCATGCTGACGTTCTCACACATGAAGAACACATGTTCCCCTTTCTGAAGCGGGTGTGCCTCAATTCGCTTCACTAGTTGCGCGAATTTCAGCATGTACCGGCCCTTCCTCGAGTTCATTCCAGTTCGATTGGCATTTACAGCCGTGTCTTCATGGAACATGCAAAAGGTTCTCAGTGTGCATACCACATGGGACTAATCTGGTATGACTACATAAACTTACATTCCACACATGGTGGCCCTCCTTCAATAATGTGAAAGGGCCCATAGCTTTTCATCACGCCATCGAGCCCCTCCTCCAGCTCCTCAAACGTCTCTATCCACACATACTTTTTCACGTCCCTCTCGTGGTTGCCCCGACATACCGCCACTGCAATGGGGTCGCGCTCAACTGTCACACAATTTTCGATTGCCACGCCGAGACGCTTCAGTGCCAGGATGCCCGACCCGATACCAGAAAACAGCGAGAGAACATTCGCCGAGCCAAGTTCCGTAGGCATTGCATCAGCCCGGAAGCGCTGTCGCACATTGTCGTACATTGCGTCAGTATTTCGTATCTGCACTGGGTCTTGATTATGCAAAAATGCAGCATTGAGAAGTGGGCACTTAATAGACAGACGATTCATCCAGCTGACACAAACTAACCTTTGCATATTGCATCATTGAGAACAACAGTCCTGAAGGCGTCCGCCTTGCGCCATGCCTGCTTCAGAAATGCATCATCGACATGAAACTCCCGCTTCCTCTTGGGAGAGGGCATCCGCGTGACCACGATCCCATAGTCGGTCTTCGCTTGGCACCGCCCGAGATCGGTGTACTCGCGTATGTTGGTGCAGCACGTCCTATGCACGCGAACGTAATATGACGAGGCTTTACCCCGTGACGACAGGGACGGCATCACCTCCTTCACCTGCTTTGGGGAGTTCTCCTGGTACCAAAAGATGAGGCGGTTTTGTATGATGCAATAAAGACAACTTCATGATACCGTACTAGACTCACCGGACACTCTCCACAGCGACACCTGAAGCAACATATCTCGAACGACTTGTCCTCGTACATAATCATACCCCCCGAGGCTCTTTCAGTAGCCCGCTGGATATCGGCTTCTGATGATCCGGTACTAGGCTCATTTGTTTCAACCTGTCCGTGTTCTTCTCCTGTGTCATCTTCTCCCCCGGTAGCGAGGTGGAAGCCTCTGTCTTCCGCTCCCTCATCTCGAACCTCGTCCAAAGGCCGTGTACTCACACCGGGCGCGGGACATCCGATTACCTCGTTTCGCAACTCGTCCATCCTTCGACCATCGTCTACCATTGTCTCCTCCTCATCTGGATGATCCTGGCTCGCGCCGCTCGCTTCTCCGTTTTCAATGAAACCGGTAGCGGCTATTGTGGTGGCTGTTGTAGTGGCTGTGAAGTCTGCTTCATCGTTTGCTTCGTAATTCACTGTCTGCGTCGCAACCGTACGAGTCGCGACGGCCCCGGGACCACTACCCAAACCTGCTGCCTCGTGATCCCTCCTCCTCTCGTCGCCCAATCGCTCCACATCCCGCTCGAGCTCGACCCTTCGAAGCAACGATGCCCTCGCGATCTCGAGCTGGCGTATCTCATCGTCCAGGATACGCGAGAGGCGCGAGGGATCCAGATGATCGGCCTCGCCGCCGTCATTCGATCCTCCGTAGGCGGCCCTCCATGCGACGGTGCCGCGGCCGCCACCGCCGTCTCCGAGGAGCAGGCGACGCACGTCCCGCGTCAGTTGCTCTCTTTTGAGGAGCAGCTCGTGCGCCTCGGACAGCCGCTCGTTCTCCTCCCGTAGGGGACTCGGGGACCCAGACATGGCGCTCACTGTATGGCTCATATGTACTGGTCGTTTGATCCTCTGTAGGCGGCCCTCCATGCAATGGTGCCGCGGCTGCCACCGCCGTCTTCGTGCTTGCTTCGAGGAGCAGGCAACGCACGGATGCTTCGCTCATCGACACAGTTCGCAATCCGAGTTGATGTCTTACGTTGGAATCAGTAGTATCATGTAAAATAAAGATTGCGGGAGCTTCAATGCTCGCGCCTCTCTCGCGAGTCGGTNTAGTATCATGTAAAATAAAGATTGCGGGAGCTTCAATGCTCGCGCCTCTCTCGCGAGTCGGTCGCAAGTCGCAAGTCGCGAGCCTCCTCTCGTGCGATTCATTTTTCTTTTCCACCGTTCGAACGAAGCCCACCATGGCGACGACCGAGACCGCCGCCTCGACCGCGAAGTTCCCCGCCCTCACCCTCTCGGAGGTTCGGGACAACTACCCCCGCACCTTCCGCGAGTACGGTGTCCTGTCTCACCGCGAGGAGGAGGGTCAGGAATGGAAGGCGGGGTACGGCGAGCCCCCCATCGTCGACTCCGCGACTGGCCTTCACACGACGATCATGATGGTAGACGTCGTCGAACCGCTGGAGGAACAGGAGGGCGACCCACTGAAGGCCGACTCGATCGCGAACAAGTTTGCCATGTTCCTGTGGCGGGTCCTGGACGCGTGCGAGTCGGGCGGCATCGGCGGCGACGCGTGCCGGCAGTTCGATATCATGGCCGCCGCGTGCGACGATGTCCTTGCGATGCGGTCGACGAGGGAGAAGTTCGACGGTTTGCTGTCGTGGACGATAGCTGCGTCAAACCATCAGCTCGACGCGCTGCTGTACCGCGGGGATCCGGATGGGAACCGCTCGCTGTTCAAGGCCATCGCTGACGGTGAGTCGCGCAATGGTTGAGATTTTACTTCGAATGCAGGACCCTTTTCTCAATTCCTTTTATCCCATGCCATGCAGAGTGGAAGAAGGTGTTCGGGGTCGCGAACCTGGAGGAGCAGGTTGGCAAGGAGGTGTACTCCTACGCCAAGTGGCAGTGTGGATATTTCCAGCAATTGCTCAAGCAGGCAAAGAAGGAGTACGGGGACTACGCCAGGTACACGTTCAACTTCATCAAGAAGCCTCGAGCCACGAAGCCGGCTGCCGTGGCTGCAGCTCCGGCCACAGCGGCCGCAACCCTCACGGCCAGTGCAGCAGCTGCTTCGGCGGCCGTTGCAACCGCTGCATCTGCATCCGTGTCTACTGCAGCTCCTATCACCAGCCAGAAAGAAAACTCTGCTCCAGCGAAGCCTGCTGGATCTTTCTATGACGGGCCCAGGCCTTGGGAGGAGGAAGGCTGGGTCCCTACGCAAAAGTCGGGGAAGCAGAAGTCTCCTAACCAAATCCGCAACGAGCTCCAGAAGTACATCGATCAGTGCAAGGCGGACGGCACCGCGACGCAGACCAACATCATCGAAGAGATGGGGGTCAACAACAATACGTTCCGTCGGTTCATGAATCCGAAGACGTACAAGGACCAGTGGTCTGCGCTGCAGAATGGCACGTACTGGGCCGCGGCGAGGCTTTTGGCAAAGGCGAAGGCTGAGAGCGACGCGGCGAAGAAGGCTGGGGCGAAGAGGAAGAAGGTGGAGGGTCAGGGCGGCGCACCAGCGTCGAAGAAGGCCAAGGCTGATGCCGGCTTCCCCTCAAAGTCGACCAAGGCCGACATCGACGATCTCATCGCGCGCATCAACGCCGTCGAGGGAGTATCCAACGGCACCGTGTACGACTCGTGCCCCCAGCTTGTCGCCAAGATCAAAGCGTTCCTCCAGCGCGACGGCGTGACGAAGGCTGCCCTGCTCAAGGCTTTCGGTAACATCAATTCGAACGCTCTCAATCGCTTCCTCTCGGGAAAGAAGCAGGACCAGTGTGGCACCGTGACATACACTGCGGCTTGGGGATTCTTCGAGAGGCTGAGGATCCTCGAGGGCGAGAAGAAGTCGAAGGCTAGGCTGAAGAACGAAATGGAGCACCCTGGAGGTTTCTCGCTGACGAAGCAACGGGCTGGGGGGTATTATAAATTCCTCGCGTAGGCTGAGTTCGATACTGCCTTCTTTTGAGTCAGTTTAGCCCAATAATTTTATTCACGTCAACATCTGCCGGTGCACTCAAGGTAGTGATGGCGTGATTTCAGTGGCCTGGCATGCTTGGTGGGCGGTCGAGTCGAAGATCCGGCCGAAGAGCGAGCCTATTTACATGGATTCTAGAGACCGAGCCAATTCATTTTCATTGCAGTTGAGACGGTTCAGCCAGTGCTTGAGTGTAACAATGTTCATCATAGATACCATCTGAATGTATTCGTTGTTACTACATTGTTTTGAGCAGGTTCAGCCTTTGGTTTCAGCCCATGCTGTAACTTCCATTGTTGTTGCACTGGAGTGGTACATATGTTCTCTATCATTCCAATCAACTTCTTGACCTTTCAACTTATAGCGAGATGCCTAACACTCTAGATTGTGTGATAAGGTCTGTCTTGTTGAAAGCTTGGTCCTTGCTATTATTTACTATGGTGGTCTAACCTGAAGGTGTTGATGGTGGCGTATGTGTAGTAGTATAAGACTTCTTATTCTAGTAGAGGCTCTGAGCCAATTGAATCACGTTGGGCCATGGCAGTTGAGGCAATCAAGCGCGGTCGAAGGTATCAGTCTTCGTATGAATATCATCATCGTCCACGATCTAACGTGGTACCATAGTGCCGCCGCCAGCCGAGATCCTCTGCATACAACACAGCGCTCACTCAAACTAGAGAGAGAGGCGACGCGACTGACTTTTTTACTCTTTTTTCTGACGTCGGACCCGGAATTCTTTGAATGTGACATCTGATGTGCGATGATGCGAGGCAGGAGGCAGGAGGCAGGAGCAGTCAGGAGCATCGCGAGCGAGCATCGCGTGTGCGTTGCGTGATTCGTTGTCATTGGCCGTGGTCATTGGTGTCATTGCTCGAGATACCGGGCGGCGCTGAATTCGCCACTCCACGATGTTCGATGTGATGGATCCAACTCCGGAGGAGGCGCCGTCGCCATAATACCTCACCTCATATCTCATATTCTTTTATGGCATCGCGTTCGCATCCGCATAACCGACCCACCAGCGCCACGATGTCCGTCTCATCCCCGTACAGTTGCCGCAGGTCCTCCTCCCTGAACTCCAAAGGCGAGGATCGTGTCAAGGACGCACCGTCGTCTTGTCCCATGTCCCCGCCGTCTGGACGGGCCTCCTCGTCGTCTCTTTCGGCCTCGGATTACTACAAAAGCTGGATAGCCTACGACGCCCTGCAACTGGCCGTCTCCACTTCCAACGAGCTCGCCGTCTGGTCGCTGATGTCGTGCGATTGCTGTCCCGAGCCCGAGTGCTGGGCGGCTTCCCTATCGCGAGATGTCAAAGTCGACCCCAAGCTGGCAGGTCGCATAAGATGGTACGACCGGGTGGACGTCCCTGGGTGCCAAAAGAAGAGGCGGGAGTTGAGGGACATGCAGGCACACTTCGTGGGGCATCACCAGCGCATTGAACTGATACTGCTGGCTCTCAAGCCCAGCATAGAGCGGATATATGACGCGCTGGCCCCCTACTCGAAGATAAATGGCATCACGAAGAAGTTGACCGATGTACCCGAGTCGGTGGCCTCCAAAGTCGTGTCAGAGTGCGCCTACGCTTCCAACGGATGGCGATCTGTCGGCCACCTAGTACGAGGCGTAGCACATCTGGATCGCATCGAGTACCTCCGGTACGTGCCCCGCCTCGCAGGCGTATCCGGAGGCAACAGTCCCAACATGATGCGCGTCACCGCCCGCACATACAGGCTCGAGACCCTCTTCGATTCCATGGACGACGCCGAGCTCCGAGAGGCGATTGGCATGGGATCGAATAGCGTCGCGGGCAGGATAGCCGGCGCATTCATGGATTTGCTCGATTCCCTATCCCGATGCTGGATGGATCACGTGGTAACAGCCACTACCTCCATAGGCATCACAAACGGGACCAAGGGCACGCCCAATGTCGTATTGGTACAGAGAGCATTGAATTATCTTCACGGGAGTCGATTGCTACGTACGTTGGGAGAGCTCAGGCCTCCGTTGGGCGGCAATGGTGAGATGGGCATCGAGATGAAGCAGTTATACGACTATGAGAGCTATCCGTTGTCCTCTGGCCACTACTTAGACCTGTTCGATGATCCTGGTCCGGAGTTTGGGTGTCACAGTGTGGGATACCAACCAAGGGAGTACGATCGGGCCAAAGTGGACTTTTCCAAGATTCGACGGCAAAAGAGGACTGCCGTCTGGGATTATTATTATAGAGAGGTGCGGCCGGATCTGTGCAAGGTTCTGGGAGGTCTCCTTGGCATAGATGAAGTCAGTTTGGGCGGCAATGGGGACAGCAATTGCAGAGTGCACTTCGGATTCAGCTCTAACGTCACCGAGGTGCTATCGCGCATCGTGGCAACGATCTCGGTTGACAGTGACTGGGACTTGTCACGGACCGCAGTGATCCTCCCAGACGACGAGTTTGTCACATTTCAAAGGGCTGCATGCAGTCTCAGCTCACGAGGTGCCCAAACGGTCGCGCTTCCATGGGACGGCTTTGCGTCGAGCGCTGTGGAAGTGGTACACGATGCTGTTCGGGATGGAGGACGTGCGGTGGTATTTGTCTCATTGGTCAACTCGTGCACGCAGCGTATCCTACCTTCCCTTGAGTTCATGAAATACCTTCCCGAGCATGAATGCGTCGTCATCTTGGACGTTACACAGGCGATATGCAACGTGCCCCTGGGAGAGACACTGCTTGGAGAACTTGCATCGACGAAGCCCAACGTCTTTGTGGTGGGATCGCTGGTGAAGCATGCGCGGTGCGGTGAAGGGTTGGGCTTTGCCACCGCCCCTACCCAGGGTCAGTGTGTACTCTCCGCGCCAGACAGTGGATGGACGTCGTACTTGTCTGGTCTGTGTGAGAACGCGACGGCTGAGGATGATGGCACGACAGCTAGGCTGCTCTATGACGACGGCCTCGAGTGGAGTGGGGGTACACC
>JALLBE010003397.1:0-10692 GCA_036939795.1 Thalassiosira mediterranea | reverse complement strand
ACTGCACGGTATTGGGACGTATCCCAATCCGCCACAGGTCGGTTGACCTCACCTATGCACACACATATCCCACATGGGAACTGAATATTTGAAAATAAAATACCTACCCAGTCATTTCGTACGACGTGCACAAGACGTGCGTGCACTCGAATAGACTCGAATTGTTCTTCGTCGTCGGTCGGAAGTCCAGTCGTCATTCATAAAGTCCACAGTCCACAGTCCGATCGGAGCCATGGCAGTCCCCTCCTTCTGCCCCTCCGGGGACGACGATCGCCCCTACGGTCCCTCCGCCGTGCCGCTGGGTCCGTCCGCCCTCGCCTTCCTCGACGCCCTCGGCATGCCCTTCCTGCATCCGGCCTGCATCGACGCCTCGTCGAACGACGACGACGACGACGACGACGACGACGAGGGACCCGGGGAGTGCGCGAATGCCGAAGGAGAGTGCGATGCACGGAACGTCGTCGACGACGACGACGACGATCCCGCCGCCTCCCCCACGTCCGCAGGTCGATCGGTTCGATCCGGCAAACGGCGGCGGGCGGTGGCCACGGGGACTCCTCCCCCCGACTACCTCTTCGAGCTGCCCCCCTCCACCATCGCCTCGACCATCGCCTCCCTCGACTCCGCTGCAGCCGATGGCTCCTCCTCACCACGACAGCCTCCTCTGCCGCCCAAGGTGGGTCCCTCCACGCCCCTGGAATTGCACGACGGATCCTACCTGGAATTGGCCCGCACGCTCGCCACGGCCAGCGCTCCCACCCTCGCCATGTCGGAACTGTGGCTTCGATTCTTCGCCGTGTTTTTGGCCCCCCTCTGTTTACTTTGGGGTCTCGGGCGGCAGCTGCGACGACGAGGCGGTTCGAAGAAGCGGAGGTCGACGAAGAAGGAGAAAAAGGGCGACGTCGTCACCAATGATGTTTCGACCGTCTCGAGCGAGGACGATTCCGACGTAACGACGGGCGACGTGGCGATCGGCGCTCTGGGAATGGCGAGCTCGGCCGTACTGCTCACGGATTCGCTCTACGTGTACGAGTACGGCCGCGGTTTCGGATTGGCGCTCTTTATCATGTCGGTGGCCGTCGCTTCCCTGCGATGTAGTGCATCCGCTGCTGCTCCGGGCGACTCCTCTTCGGGCGGGGCGAGGGAAGGAAGCTCCGGTACCGAGAAGAAGAAAGGTGGAGGGTGGCCTCGAGTCGACAAAGGGGCGCTGCTGAGGTGCATCATCTCGTTCTTCGTGGCGCTCACGGCCTTCATCTGCCTGCGATCCGACGGAGGCCGCGCCATGAAGGACGTCCTCCGAAACATGAACCTCCTGCCGGAGTCCACGCTTCCGGCCCACGAGGATTACAACCCTTTGGATCACCTCCCCGATCCCGGCATCGACCTCCCCACCATCAAGCCGGGGCTGTACCACTCCACCTCGAACCCCCTGATAAAGTCCATCGTGAATCGATGGCCCGAGGGGGGGCGGACGTACGACGTCGAGCACGGCGCCACTCCCTATTTGGTCAACGGCGACCAACGTACCGGGATACCCTTCTTGGTCAATAAGGTGGTGGAGCAGGAATATGTCAGGGTGTGGACGCGGAACGATTTCGACGGCGAGCCGCTCGCGCTCGACGTCGCCTTCCCGTACTCGAAGGATGAGAAGGACGACGGATCCGACGATGGAGATTCGAGGACGTTCTTCGTGCACGACCCGACCAAGCCCGTCTACCTGGTACTGCACGGCCTGAACGGCGGCTCGCACGAGGAGTACGTCCAGGATCTCGTCATGCGACGACGCGCCGAGGGATCGACCGCGATAGTGATGATAGCGCGGGGGATGATGGACGTGGAGATGGTGGGGTGGAACGCCTTCCACGGCGCGCGGACGGGGGACGTCCACGCGGCGGCGAGGGGGGTTAGGGATGGGTTGGAGAGGTTGTGGGAAAGGAGGAACGTTGGCGATGGGGAAGGAGGGAGGAGGCAGGTGCTGGCCGGGGTGGGATACTCCATGGGGTGAGACCGTCTCTCTCTCTCGAGATCTTTTCCTCGTTTTTGTATCATCTGCTTCCGAGACATGTACTGACGATGCTTTCTCGGTCCTCGCCTTCCCACCATCCAGCGCGATCATCCTTTCCAACTACGTGGCCCGCTCCGGACCCGACTGCGCCCTCGACGCGGCCATCGCGGTCTCGGGAGGTCTCGACATGCGTCAGCAGCTCAACTTCCGTAGGAGCATGAGGCTGTGGCAGCCCATGCTCACGTTCGGCCTGAGGGAGGACATACTCGTGGGGAAGTACGCGCGACATTATCGGGGAAGGCTGACCGAGGAGCAGTTCCTCAGGATGCTAAGGGTCACGTCCATTTCGGTGAGTGTGCGCCATTCGCGAAGAGATTTTGCGTTTGTAGATATTCGATGGCCTGACGCGCAACGAACGATGAATTATACGGGCAGGCCCTCGACGTCGAGGCGATCGTCACCTACAATTCCTTCGACGGACTGATACACTACTACTCGGAGATGTCGGCGATGGGAGACCGCGGGCCCGAATTCGGCCTCTTCGGCGATGCATCCGGAAAGAACGCCACCTCGTCATCCCCGGCCGATTGGGGCAGGATAACAAACGTCTCCGTCCCCTTCGCGGTCCTGCAGGCGCTCGACGATCCCCTCGTGGGATGGCGTACCGTCGGCACGAACGATCCGCAGTCCCTGGCCGACTCGGGAACGGGGAACGTCGTGCTCCTGCTCACGAGGGCGGGGGGGCACGTGGGATGGCCGTTGGGGATGAACTCCGGCGAGAGGGCGTGGGAGTGGATGAGCGACGCGGTGAGGGATTTCGTCGTCGCGGCGGACGGGGCGATTGGGGACGAGGAGGGAGTGATTGGGGGGTAGCGTGTCTGGAATGTCGATATCGTGCGATCGCGACATATCACGTACGTTCCAGAGCCAAGAGTTGCCCAACCCGAGTTAACATTAACTTTCGCACGTTAGTACGAATAACATTTCCCGCCTGGGATGAGTGATGTGCGCTGACACTGTGCGATGGAAGACAGGATGCAAATCACCATCACTATAGAATAGTAGTCGTCGTGAATATCAATTCTTTCATTCTGTACACTGGAGCGAGCTTGAAGCTACGTATCATCCACTCCTTGCGCTGCCCAAATCCAGTGTCCAGCTGTATTCGATTCGGCAGGCCAATATGTGGAAAAGCATGTTAGATAACAATATCCGAGAAGACACCACGGAGTAGCATGAAAGGAAAAGTCAAGTGTGCACTATCGTATCACATGTCCAATTTGAGTTGGGTTGGGAAATCCGCTCTTATTCTTATCTTTCTACAAATCTAGGTCCTCTTTTACAACACTCCCCCGCTATGAATTATTCACTTCCTCACTCATCCCTTGTTTCTTTTAGATCGTACGAGTGGAATTGTTATAATTTTCCGTGTCACCAGACTTCCACTGATCAAAACACACTCAAACCCAAGCGTTCACATGAGCCGCGTCGTGCGTCGTCGATGTAAAAGAAAAGTCAAACCTGTGAGTGCCCCTCTCGACAAGTTTTGTTTGCTTGATTGGGCCAAAGGTCATTTTGCTGTGTGCAAGTAAAGCAATTTTAACTTGAGTAGGGGGGTCAGCCGAATTCCAGCTGTAGCACATGTAATTGTTCATGTAACAAAAACCCAAAGTCATACCAGGCAAGGTGAAGCCCGGCACAGCCTTTGCAATCTTCCCTTTTGACCCATCTGATTTTAGGCACTGGCAAGACATGCTTGGCGAAATCTGGAAACCCACAAACATTGAGTCCAAAGCATATTCTTCTAGGCACCTGGCCGCACAAATGGCAGGATGCGTGATAAGTGGGATGGTATCATATGCTGAGAATTCAATGAACATTGATCATATCCTGCAGTACCTCGCACGGACCGGTAATTAGCCTTGGGGTCTGGACTTCCAGGCACAACTCATTAGAGTTCACACAGGGCTGTTGCTATTATTGCTGTTGGCACAAGGATTTTTGCTCGATTTTTGTGCTGTTGTGCACAAAAAATCAGTTGTGATCGTCGACCTGCGAACTTCGACCGCCCCGCTCACGCCCCGGCCCCGAGCCTCGTGGGCGCACGTTAGATAACGTGAAAGAGGAGGTCTTCAGCTTTCCAACGCGATGCCATTTGTTAGCTGGGTCCAAAAATTTGCGATTCTAGCTAAGCACGCGCGAAGCTAGTAAAAAGTGGACGTATATATACGTCCGTAGATAGCTGTTAAGTGAGGTCAGTCGATCATGTGCACATGGGAGGCCATGTACGAAGA
Organism: Thalassiosira mediterranea; assembly: GCA_036939795.1. NCBI lineage: Eukaryota > Bacillariophyta > Thalassiosirophyceae > Thalassiosirales > Thalassiosiraceae > Thalassiosira > Thalassiosira mediterranea. The sequence goes on along the minus strand of JALLBE010003397.1, from coordinate 6,393 downwards.
TGTGTAGACAGAAGAAGGAAGAAGAGAACAAGGGAGATGATAAACCGGACAGTGTGGATTGCAGATTGTGAGAGTGAAATGAGAGCTTGTCTGGACGATTCGAGAGGACGATCGAAAAGAGTAGTTCTCATTAACGAAGTGACTATTGCTCTATGGTCTCCAATATGTATTGCTGCACAAGCACCAGGAGGTTGTATCGTGTCACCACATCATGCAAGTTCTCTCCTCTCTTGGCTCCAACTATTATGATCTTTCCCTCAGAGTAGCCCATCCCTTTCTCATCCTCATCCCATCTCCAGTAGGAACACAAACATAACCTCCTACTACTACTACAGACTACAGAACCATGTGAGAGCTTGAGGCTTGATGAAGTAGTCTGTAGAGATTCTACTACTTCCCCACCACATCATGCAAGTTCTCTCAGCTCTTGGGGCTACCTCCAGCCCAGAAAGGCTCTCTCTCCACCTCCAGCCCAGAAAGGCTCCCTCCAGCCCAGAAAGGCTCCCTCCAGCCCAGAAAGGCTCTCTCTCCACCTTGCCTATAAAGGCTCCCTCCAGCCCATAAAGGCTCCCTCCAGTCCATAATAAAGGCTCTCTTTGGTTCTTTGTTCCCCTGGTGGTGGTGGTATCAGTTTCCTTCATATTTTGCCTCATTGTGCCCAATTTGTACATTGTGTATTCTTGCAATATTGCGGGAAAGAAAAGATTTATCTCTATTGTTCAATCAGATGTTACCTAATTCTTTCATACTGACGAAGTTGAATACTTTTTGCCTATGCCCATGTCCATGCCTCGTCTGTTTACTTCATTCATTCATTTAATTACTCAAGAGTTATCATTAAAGTTTTATCTTGCTTGTCTGTAATCTAGTCCTGTCTGTTTTTCTACAAACAATCTGTCCATGCTTTGATCCACTTTGTACATAATTCCTAGATACTCCCACCACGAAGTTCCAGACCCCATCTGTCATCTGCTACCTTTGTATTCGTGTGTGTAGATACTCCCACCACGAAGTTCCAGACCCCATCTGTCATCTGCTACGTTTGTATTTGTGTGTGCAGAAGAATCAAGCTGGCTGTGTTCTCTCTCAGGTTTCATTCTGTGGGATTAATTCTATGCAGGAGCGGGAAGTAGTAGAATCTCTACAGACTAGTTTTCATCAAGTCTCAAACTCTCACATTATGATTCTGCTGTTAGTTCAGACTATTTGGCAGCGATTCGACTCCTCGGCAGCAGAAAAGAAGGCCACGAAGGCCGCCGGCTTTCGTCGTTTTGGGGGACGGGTTGACGGTGTCGATACCCAATAGTCCGAACTAACAGGCTGTGGCCCGGGATAGTTATAATGAATCGTTATTAAGGGTTTCTATCTAAAATTAGTCCATTGATCGCCGCACTCAGGACACCGACACCATAGGGAGACAGCCAAACCTCATGGCTACCATGGGGACTTTCGGTTGTGGCTGACAATGACAAGGCTCTCTAGAGCCGCAACGATCGGTGCAAAGTCGGGGTGCTTCGAGGCCGTTGTTGTTGGCCTTTGCTCTTGTGCTCTTTGTGTGTTGCGTGCTTTCCCTCGCGAGTCGAAGAACGCATTCAACGCGCACACAAAGTTGACCTTAGATAGGTTGTCTAAATCTGGGCCCTTTATTGGAATGACTCATTACTTGGATTCCATATGATTAATGCTTATTTCGTTTTGCAGTGTTACGTTTCTAAGCAAGGTGCAAATTCGACTGTCTCCTCACAGATGGCCGTGATCATTCCTCATCACATAATCAATCGCTAATGACAAGGCAACTATTTTGGCACAGCTGAACCAAGATGTGGACTTCGAGGCACTATTGTTTCACGTTAGAAGCTGATAATTCATTTACCTGTCTTTGAAAGACACATTGCAAGAGAGTTCTTTTATCCACGGCCCAATGCAGAATCAGTCGAGAATTTTTGCTCATGTATGGACCATCGAGCTGATACCCCATCTTACGGTCTGCCACAGCCACACGAGGTACGTCAGAATATGCAAGAGAGTTCTTTTATCCACGGCCCAATGCAGAATCAGTCGAGAATTTTGCTCATGTATGGACCATCGAGCTGATACCCCATCTTACGGTCTGCCACAGCCACACGAGGTACGTCAGAACATGCATTGGGAAAGAGATTGGAAGGGAAAGAAACAGAGCACAGTAAAATCGACAGGAACTCACAGTAATGTCTCGTGCCCACACCAGATATGACCAACATCTTCTCGCTCCCATGCTCCTCCCTCGCTATTCTCTCCGCCTCCTCCATGAGCAGCATCCCAAAGCCCTGGTGCTGGAACCGGGTGGGATCACGTCCCGAGACCGCCACGGCCGTCCCGTATACGTGGAGCTCCCTGCATTGAAATGTAGACAAAGCAGATTTGCGAAATTAGAGGGAGTGATGACGAGTACAGTCTTTTGCAGCCCATCAACAAGTTGGCCCTCACCTGACTATCGAGGACGGCACCTCCGATATCTCTGGCCGAAATGCCACCCCGCTCGCCTTCCTCAACCTCAGCAGTCCCACCAATATGTCCTTCGCCGGGTCCTCGTAGGCCAGGAAAGTCTCCCATCCCCCGTTGGCCACGTAATCCCTCCTCACCAGCTCCACGTCCTCCGGACTGACGGCCTCCTGTATCTGCTTCATCCCCACCTCCCTCGTGCGTATGTCCTTGCACGGCAGGTCGAGGTCGCGCATCCTCGCCAGCGCCAGCTCGCGCAGGTTCCCGTGCTCCACCCCCGAGCTCACGAGGGGCATGGGTATGTCGCGCTGTATCCTGTACACCCGCGTCCAGGGCGGGACCATCGCCATGACGCTCGCGGTGAGCTCCACGAGCTGGTCGGGGGTGTAGTTCCTGTACCGTCCCGTCTTCCAGAGCTCGTAAAGTCCCGTGCCGCGGATGACGAGGGTGGGGTACAGCTTGAGCCCGTCGGGACGGAAGGCGGGGTTCTCGAAGAACTCGGCGAAGCCCGCGAGGTCCCTCTCCAGCCCCGTGTTGGGGAGGTCGGGCATCATGTGCGTCACGACCTTGAAGCCGCAATCTTTTGCGAGCTGGAAGGAATTGGCCACGGCGCTCACCGTGTGACCCCGGTTCGTCTCGCGCGCCACGCTCTCGTAAACGCTCTGCACCCCTATCTCTATCCGCGTGCAGCCGTATCCCAGCATTTCGCTCAGGTGCGGCCTGAGGCAGTAGTCCGGCCGCGTCTCGATGGTTATCCCGATGCACTTCGTGGTGCTCTGCTCCGAATATCTCACCGCCTCCTCGACGCTCGAGCTCCTATGTCCCGAGAGGGCGTCGTGCAGGTTCCGGATGAAGTAATCCTTGTACGCCTTGTCGAGGCTCATGAACGTCCCTCCCATGACTATGAATTCCACCTTGTCAACCGAGTGCCCGAGGCCGCGGAGCTGCGCCACCCGTCCCCGCGTCTGGCTGTACGGATCGTACCTCGCCCGTATCGCGCGCATGCTCGTCGGCTCGTAGCCGGTGTATGCCTGCGTGGAGTATTCGAAGTCGGAGTCGGGTCCCCCCGGGCAGTAGACGCAGACGCCCCCCGTCATGGCGATGTGGGGACATCGGTGCGGTTTGCTCATGACCGCCACCACGGCCACGCCGCTGGCCGTGCGCACCGGCTTCTGGCGCAGGAAGGGCAGGAGCTTGGGCTTGTAGTCGGGGGGGATGGACGACAGAATGTCCGTGATTCGTGGGACGCCGGGGAGCTTGTACTTCCGGGCGGCCTTGGCCTTGAGGGCCGTGAAGTTGAGAGACTCGTTGGAGTCGTAGGCGGACACGAGGGTCTGCACAATATGAGAGATGGCCAGCGCGTAGTTGGTGCTCGACGTCATGGCCGCGAGATTGTTCGTGTTGTCCTTGACTCGGTTTCCCGCGCTATTCGCACTGTTGGTCCTGGCAGCCCTGCCCCTGCCCCGCCTGGGCTTTTTGTCGTGGATCTTGACCACGCCGGCATCGTCGTCGCCATTGGCGGCAGCCGGATCGACGTCTTCACCGTTCGGCCTCATGATGTCGTGGCGATTCTGTCGCTGAGCTCACGCCCTAACTGCAGGAAGCCCTTGCCTCTACGCTGCTACTTTCGCCGAGTCAAACCCGTCCGCCCGTCGCCGTCAGTTGCGCCGCAGATAGTCGGAGTCCTTGATATTGCTTCGCCGATGCTCCGAGCCCGAGCGTGCTCATCAGTGGGCATGAGATGTGAGCTGATGTGACTGTTGACTGCAATCTGCAATACGATGAACCTAGAACGCGGCACGCGGCTCTCAATTTAAGGAATTACGCGGGGCTCTTGCCTTTTGTAGATATTATTAGATAAAAAACGTGTGACTTTATAATATCTGATGTTTCACATCACCTATTCCCCTGTCTGTCCGTAGTCCGACCGCAGGGTCGCGACCAATCATGGGGCCTCATGGGGCCATGGCCAATGGCCATGGCGATGGCAGGTGGCAGGTGGGACACAAAGTTGTTCATTGTTCAAACCAACGTAGGCCGAATTCAGCAGTCAGGGCGTAGTAGGCAGCTCCGCGTCAGCGAGACCAGCATCGGCGTATTTGACCCAAGCGGCGGCGTAACAGCATCGGAGCTCTTGAAGATCAGAGCTCCTCGAGATCCTTCGACGGCGGGAACAGAGGACCATCGGTCGACAATTTTGCCATAGGCAATCGGAAGCACACAAGTGCACTGAGAGCAACACATTCAACCTTTTTCAATCGACAAACTGAAATCATGGGGAAGGCCAAGAAAACGCGCAAGTTCGCCGTGGCCAAAAAGATTATCTCCCCAAATGACATGCGCCTTAAGTCGAACCAGAAGAAGGAGCAGGCCAAACAGAAGAAAAAATCGGAGGAGGAAAAGCCCCGTCACGTCGAGCAGGCCGTCTCCGCCCTCTTCTTCCAGTACAACACCCAGCTCGGCCCGCCCTACCACGTCCTCGTGGACACCAACTTCATCAACTTCTCCATCCGGAATAAGATGGACGTGGTGCGATCTATGATGGATTGCCTCCTTGCGAAGTGTGTGCCATGCATCACCGACTGCGTCATGGGGGAGCTCGAGAAGCTTGGTTCCAAATACAAGGTGGCGCTGCGTCTGGCGCAGGATCCGCGATTCGAACGGATACCGTGCGGCTGCAAGGGGTGTTACGCCGACGACTGCCTCGTGAAGACGGTGACGAGTTGGAGGTGTTTCATCGTGGCTACGTGCGACAAGGAATTGAGGGGGAGGATACGGAAGATACCCGGCGTGCCGTGCATGTACATTAGCTCGCACAGGTACACGGTGGAGAGGATGCCGGAGGCTTTTGGGGCACCAAGGTGATATGGGAGTGATTTGTTGAAGTTTGCCTTTGTGCATGGGCATAGATATGTTCGATGTGTGATAAACAGATCTATGCATAGATCTATGAGCATATTCTGTCGTATTGGATCTGTTTTACTTTGTGAGGGGGTTTTGCGTGGGTGTATTTTATTTGTCAAGTACTAGACGTTCTCTGTAATGGGAAATGGGAATACCTTGAAGCGAGAGACTAGTAACTACTACCTGAACTGGGCCTTGTCAGTCAATGGTCACGCAGTTCTCCCCTGATATTGATTAGGATATGATGTCAGTACTTCCTTGCATATAAATCCAACTGATTTCGATTGCAGTGACATCAAACATATTGATGTGCAATGAAAATTGCTTTGATATCAATTGTTCGTGGCATATATCTATATACCAAGTGCTTGATATCAGTTCAATCTCCCCACTAAGTGAATCGTTTTTGGATGTTTTCATGCATGAAATAAGTGAGAATGGTTTCAAATTTGGTTTCAGTTATGTCAAACCACCTAAAAATATCCATCTTGTTTAAGCCATTCAGTTATTTAGCAATATTCAATTTTCTCACTGGAAAGTTCAAAGTATTAGCAAAGCCAGTGCACAGGCGCCCAGCAAAGCAAGATCAAATCTCTACTTGACATGATGGAAGAGTGATTGATATGATTGATACAATAGTGTGGATAGCCATTGGGTAGGCATCGGTAGGTGTCGATTGTGATTATATGATATCAATTGTATATGTTTATACATTCTTTGCATTAGTGTCAACTACTCATCATCCCATTGAGATTGACCTTTGCCATATCAATCCCTTTGGCACCATTTGATGCTGGCGATATCGATTTTTATGCAACAATCAATGAGAATTTCATGTGCCCCTTCACAAGAAATGATTTGACAGAATTGGGCAAAAAATACCCTCCAAAACATGGTTTATTGATTGTTCAGATCCTTCTTCAATTACCCAAATTGCCTTAGAAAACGTGTGTGGTTCTTTGAAACGTGACTAGTCTGCAGATCCGGCCTCAAAAACGTGACCAGTCC
>JALLBE010003391.1:0-12202 GCA_036939795.1 Thalassiosira mediterranea | reverse complement strand
AGCGTAGCTACAGCACACAATGGGCACGCGGACAGCTGTTGTGTGCTTCGTAGTATCAGCTGGCCCTCGCATATATAAGGACAAGCCCTCTTGGCGCAAAGATTACGAATGGTATGTCCATGACGTCGTGGGGAACGAACTGATGAGAGGCTTCAACGAAGATATATCAATTGTAGCGCCCTGTGAATTAGGCTTTGGCCGGGGCACGTGCGAACCGTTCCTCCATCATGACCCGTCCTTGGGTGTTTTGTGGGAGAAATTCATCTCTACCGTCGATGAACAGGAAACGGTGGATCTACGGTCGTTGACAATTAGTAATGTAGAGCTGACCACCGAAATCTTGGAGAAACTTGTCAATGCTCTGAAAGGCAAACACTTGAAGATGAAAAGTTTGATTCTATCCAGCAATGGCCTGAGCCTTAGCGGGGTACCTCTGGTTTCACAGTTGATCGAACGATCACCATTACTGACGGAACTAGATCTATCATACAACAATGTCGACGATGCAAGCTTTGTCAGTGCCTTAGAAAGTTACATAAATCCTCAGCTGGAGAGGTTCACCCTAGTCGGATGCAATATACACAGTCCGGAAGCCATTTCAGCCATCTTGCGATCAGGTGCCAAGTGGATTGACCTCCAAAAAAACACCATTCGCTCACCTGGTGCCAGGGCAATCTCGGACTACCTTGAAAGTAATCAACAGTCAGAGCTTACCGATTTGATGGTTGACTATAACTATCTGAACGATGAGGATGCAATGTTGATCTCCCGAGCACTGAAGAAGAATATCACATTGCACGTTCTGTGTGTCAGGGGCAACGACTTCACTTCTGCTGGCGTGAGAGAGATGATCAAATCAGTTTTCGACACTACTAGCCTAAATGCGACTGCAGAGTCGAACCACAAGTGTGAACTTTCTCTCTTCGCATTCAGCTCTAATATACGAGAACACGTGGATGCAATCAACGTTGGCCAAAGCAGGAAGAAGAAGATTTCTATTGCTCTGCGACACAGGGAATCATTGCTTCATGATGTTGCAGATGTTCCTGTTCAACTCATACCACATGTTCTAGAATTGATCGTATCTGGTGCAAACGTGAATGATGGGGACCCAAGACCTCCAAAAGAAAGAATCTTGAATTTGATCTATCTCGTATGCAGAAGGTGGAATATGCCCTTGCTTTACTCATACCATCCAATTTCCAGCGAGAGTCGTAAGAGGAAGATTGATGATATTGCTCCGTAAGATGAGCCAGATGACACAGTGGGTAAAATTGGCTTCCTTACGTGCATAGCAAAGAGAACTTTGTATAGTATTGACTCAGTCAAAATTGTTACACCCATCACTAGATACCTGAAACATCTCTGGTAATTGTTAGTCACAGCAGTTAGTTGCCCGCCAACATCTATGTGGTACTCTACTTGTGTGCACAATATTAGCTAGAGGGACCAGTGCATGCTCCCAGTGCTCACACGCAGTGGAATGGTAAACCATGCGTCGACAAGAGCCAGTACCATACCAAAGTATCCTCTAGTGAAATAAGGTACCACTTGCTAGCAGGAGCAGTGTGGTGAGCACTCTAGAGAAATCGAGCTTTGCCCTCTGTCCACGACGAAACTCCAAAGTCAGCAAAGAATTCTCCGCTCGGAGGCTCGTNGAAATCGAGCTTTGCCCTCTGTCCACGACGAAACTCCAAAGTCAGCAAAGAATTCTCCGCTCGGAGGCTCGTCCATGATCGCTGGAATGACAGCATTTCTGGCGCCCTCCCGCGCGGGCCTCGGGCCGTTGCCACAACTCAGGTCCGTGTCACAATATCCAGGACAGCAAGAGTTCACCGCTACTCCGTTCCCCGCCTCCTCCCTCGCCCACACCGTCGCCATCGCATTCAAGCCCAATTTGGACATGCCAAGGTTGCTTTTGCCCCAACCCTCTGAAATGTGCCTGTCATTTCTGACGTCCTCTTCAAATTTCTTGACCAGCGCACATACTTCCTCTTTCGTTAATTCCGGATCGGTAAATCGCCTCCGTAGCTCGGGTGATCCAAGGTGCGATACGTGGCCCGACATGCTCCCCACGACAACGACTCTGGAATCATCGCCATTTCTGATCAGGGGTAGCATCTTCTCAGTGAAGTCCACGGTGCCCCAAAAGTTGACAGCGAGAGTAGGCCTGCACTGGCCCCTGAATGGCGTGGGGTCACTGTGCTTGAATGCCATTCCTGTATGCGTGGCAATGGTGACGATGTGCCGATGATGGGTGGAAATGGGTAGAAATGTCATTCAACAACGAAGTACGCCGAAAGCGAGCGCACCTGCATTGTTCACCAAGACATCGACCTTCCCGTACTTCTTCTTCATGAAGTCGACGAAGGCTTCGTGACTGGCCTCGTCGCCGATCGTCAGCTGACGGTACGACACCTCGCACGCCGCCTCGGCCGTGCCCAGGGAGCTCGAGATTTCCCTCGCGGCAGTCGCACCCCTCGCCTCGTCGCGACAGCCCAGTATGACATCGGAAAATTTGCCCGAGCTCGCGAGGCTCTCGGCTATATGGAATCCGATGCCCTTGTTCGCACCCGTCACCACCGCGACCCTGCCTTCCCTCGTCGCCATCGTGGCGGGTAGGTCACTCGAGGCGCCGAATACGGTAGACACCAGCAATGAAATCAGCAACACCCAAGATGTAGGCGTCGCGAAGATGCTCCCGTCGCCGTGTGTCGTGGCCGTCTTGGTGGCCGCGCCCCGATGCGAACGATGCCCCCGGCACGTCGGTTCGCGCGACGACGGAGGACGAGTCGTCTTCTTCGTCGCATTATTCCGTCGTTTCCCAACACACCCCGCGAAGGAGGCCAGGGAGACCAGGGGGGACATAGTCCCGGCGAACCGTCGCTCGATCCGATGCCGGCGCGGGACGGACGAGGAGGACGCGATTGCCATCGTCGAACTTCTTGATTGATGGACGGACGAGAACGACGAACGACGAACGACGAACGACGAACGACGAACGACGAACGACGATGGACGGCAATATCGGGTGCATGGGTATGAATACACCCAAGTCAAATGATAAATCAATTCACAGTACATCTAATATCCTGTCACGAAATACCCGCTAATACCCGAAATGTCTCGGGTATCGAGCCGTTGCCATCACACCTCGACACCGCGAGGCAACGACCGACGACCAACGACACTTCACCCAGCGCTTCACCCGCCTCGACGATCAGCGACGATGGCGCCCCCCGTCCACACCGCCGAATGGATCTACTCCTCCCCTCTCTCTCGGGCGCTGGCCCCCCTGAACGCCCAAATCCACGACCTCCCCTCTCTCCCCCACGCGGCCGAGCTCGTCGTCGCCTCGTGCGGGTACGCGTTCAACCCCGTCATGGTCCCGGTCTGGCCGGCTTTGGTGTACGGATTGACGCGACGGGGGATCGATTCCGGTTCCGCGACGACGACGATGATGGCCTCCGCCGGCGTCGATGGCGAGGTGGCGGGCGAGTGGGAGCGGCGGCTGTCGTCGCTGGGATCGGCACGGGGGGGGATGGTAAACGCGGCGTGCTACCTCGCATCGGTGCTGCTCACGCTGGCCTTCACCGAGCTGGGGAAGGCGTCGTTCGCCACCACGAGGCCACGTCCTCCGCCGGAGGGTTACGATACCATCAAATGGAGGAGGAGGTACGGGAGCCTCGTGGCGTCGTTGAAGTCGAAGCATTCGTTCCCCAGCGGAGATAGCGCGCAGGCGGCGAATCTGTGTTTGTACCTGTGGAGATATGTCCCCGTGGAAGTGGCGTCGTTGTCGGTGATGGGCGCTAGAATACCGCTCGAGTTATTGATGTTCGGCATGTTCCTTCCTGGTGTTGCATTCGCCAGGGTCTTCTATCGATGCCATTGGATCGAGGATTGCATCGGCGGGATCCTGTTATCCGTGGCTTTGCACAGAACTTTGGTTGGCGCTGTGGCATCGATGACGATGAGAGTATTGGGACCCTGGCTTGATCAGTTTAAGATGGAGTGATATTGGTGTGAATGGCATTCATACCCAGTTTTATTTATCCATAAGGAAGAAGTTAATATTGATTTATTAAGCTGTGGCAACGAATGTGGCAACCTGTGCCTGCTTGTGTAACGTACCTACCATTATGAACATTCCTATCATCCGTGACACATTCTGTCTTTATAATATGCACTATGATTATTGCAGGGAATCTGTCCACACCGAAACGAAGATCTTCGGGCTGATGGGGTTGCAGCTGCACGTATTCAAATCAGTTCCATTTTCAAGGATCCGGTTGCTTGGGGGCGGCACCGTCGTTCCCATCTTCGCTCTTTACGGCAGCCTTATTCAAGCTGTCGGCGCTATTCAGGGACTTCCGCATCCTCCTTCCCCTCTTCGACTGCACCGCGAAGTCCCAATGTTCCAAATCCTTCCCGTTCGTCTGTTTGCGAAACTTGCGCACCCTGTTGTCCGCCAAAATTTCGAGCTTGATGCGAGGCCAGACGTGATCGTGCATGAAGAGCCTGTCGCGAGCGCTCGTGGGGTACATCTCGTGACTGACGTCATCGCGCAGGATCAGCGCCGCGTAGCCCTCGCGATCGTCGCACTCGGCGAGTCTGTCGTATACGGCCTCAAGGACGATGCCGTACAGTTCGCGCACCCTGGCCCGATGTCTGCGCTTGCGCCGAATGAAGGAAATGAGCTTGCACACGGCGAGCAGGCACATCACGTGGACGGGGTAGTTGTAGAGCAGGAACCACGCATTTTCGAATGCGAATGTCGCCGCTGCGATGGCGGCGTCGCGGCTGAACTCTAGCATTTCCCATGCCACCAGCTTCAGGGTGCATGTGAGAGAGAGCGGAAGCGATCCCGGGGGGACACTGTCTCCAAGACCAATTGCATCCAAATCAGCTCCCTCGTCCATGGAAAGTGATCCAAATTTCACCATTTCAGAATCGAAGGCTGGAATCAGCCAAGTGATGAGATTGGTGTACATGGATAGGTCGGAAGTCTCTCCTCGAGACTCCCTCAACTTTTCCGCTGCCTTCTCCAGGCTAAACAGTGGGAAGGGATCCCCCATCAGCACGTCAGGCTCTCTGACCCTATCCAACGCACCGCAGGTCTGTGCGGAAGACATGACCATCAGGACATCCTGCACCTCATCCATGATCAGCTTCACCCCCGAACCCAACACGCAGGCGTCGCCGTTCTCGTTGGGCACGAATCGATGCATTCCCATGAACACGCCCTCGCCGTCGTCGCAATCCTGGAGCTTTCCCCCGGAGCAACGTCCCCACTGCGGGCATTGCATGTACTCCTCACAGGCGGTGGGATCATCCTCCTCTCCCTCCTCTGCATCTTCTTCTTCTTCCAGATTTACGGGATAATCGATGAAGCACGGGGCCGCCCTGACCTCCTCGACCCGACGTGCCTTCTGTGGGGACATGGAAATGAAGCCATTCCAGATGTCGTTCCAAATTTCGTTGAAGGGTGCATGCGTGGACAGGATCGCCATCCCGATGGCCAATTGGGCGAACATGAGCAACTTGCCTATCATCAGGCATCTCCTCTTAAAGGGTGACGGGGATTGAAAATCTGGTTCACCGTCTTCGCCGAAGACAGCCAGATTCTCTTCGTTCTCCGGCGCAGCGCCGTCGTCGCCCGACTTTTTTTCCTCCTTGGCTTCAACTTTCACGCCGGGGGGAGAGGCGGTCACCTGTCTCGTAACGGGGTCGGCCATCGGCGGGTCCATCGACGACTTCTTTTCGTCGTCCTTGCCATCCCGATCGGCATTCTCCGGAACGCTCGCCCGTTGCTGTTGGGTCTGCATCACGTCTCGCGGGGGCAGTCCCACTCCCCCCTTTGGTTCGGCGATTCCGCTGGAGCGTATCCCCATCGCCTCGCGACGAACCCGGTTGGATATCGCCGCCGAGGACACCAGTCCCTTGGCGCGCGACATAGCGGCGAGGAGGCCTCCCCTGCTGTCATTGTTTGCCGTGGAATTTTCTGGGATGGCAGCAGCCGCGGGAGTAGGGAGGGGGGCTGCCGCGGCCAGAGGAGCGGCCCCGGCTCCGGCATCTGCGCCAGCGGGGGCGGGGTCCACGACCATCCCCTCCCCCCCGTCCTCCTCCTCCTCCCCCCCCTTCCTCCCCGGAGGACTCGGCCTGCTCGCGGGCATCTTCAAACCGTAACCATCGCCGTAACCGCCGCCGCCTCCTGTATCGGCCCTGGCGCTGTACCTCTTCCTGTAGGGGGGATTGACGCCCGGGACCATCCCCATCCTCTCCCTCCTGTCGTCGGCCGTGAAGGAATTGTTCCGTCCCCCCATGGATCCGCTGGCGACCACCGCCGCCGCCGCGTCGCGGGCGATGCCCTCGTCCCTCGAACACACGTCGGTCGGCTCCACCAGATCCACCACGCATAAATCCCCCGGTGCGGCCTTCGCCATGGCGTTCGCCCCGGACGCCTTGTTCAATCCCGCCGGAGTCGGGCCGCATCCGCAATAGGCGGCGGTGGGCAGCCGGTACCCGCTGGGGGGGAATGGGCGGGAGGGGTCGAACTTTTGACGGAGGGCGGGGCGGTGCGCGGCCGAGGTCTTGGGCTTGGGGCGGGAGAAGAGGGCGGCGACGGAGGCGGGGGGGGCGCGCCCTCCTCCCCCGGCGGCGGCGGCGGGGCGCTTTCCTCCTCCGGGGGAGGGTCTCTTGGCGGGACTGCCGCCGGCGGATGGAGGATCGGGGGATTTCAGCCTCCCCGTGGCCGCGGCGGGTGCGGCGGCGGCGGCCCTGGCCGCGGCTGGCGGATCGGGGGACTTCACCCCCGGGGATGCCACCTCGGGGGGGCTCTTCCTGCTGGCACCTCCTCCGGTCGTGGGCAGTCCGCGGCTCTCGCGCCGTTCCTTCAAGGCACGAATGCGAGCGAGACCCTCCTCCCTCTTGCTCTTCGCCGACGACTTCTTCTCCGCTTTATCCTCCTTCTCGTCGTCGTCGTCGTCGTCGTCGCTGCCGGCGCAGGCGCCGAATTCGTACCGCGATCTCTTCGCGGGCGCCGGGGCCTTCCCCGCCGGAGGAGAAGACTCCTCCTCTTCCTCCTTTTTCGCGGGGGGACTGAATTCGAAAGCGGGGCTCGACGCGGCGGCGGCGGCGGCTGCGCGGGGGGTGGTCGACTGCTTGCTCCTCTTCGCGGGCTCCCTGCCCTTCGCCTTCGTCGTGCCTCCCGTCGATTTGCGACCGCCGCTCGCGGCGGCCTTCCTCTTCCCTCCCCCCGACGAGGCGGTGGCGGATGCTTTTCCTGCCGAGAACGTTGCATCGGCCGCGGTCGTCGAGGCGGCCGGGGTGGACGCGACCGCAGGCGGCGGCGCCTTCTTCGCCCCACCCCCGGGCGTGTTGCGCTTGTCGTGCCACGCCCTGGCGCGGGCGCGGGCCTCCTCGCGGAGCTCCTTCTTGCTCTTTTTGGCGGCCGAGGCTCCTCCACCTCCGCCTCCGCCGTCGTCGGCGCCCCCCGCCGGGGCGGAGTCGTCGGCCTTGCGCTTCCGCGGCGGCATCGTCGTCGCCGTCGTCGTTTGTTGCGTCGAAGCGGCGACAAGGTTGCGTCGATCTGAGGATTTGTGATTGACGGACGGTACTTGACCTTCAACGACAAATCTTGACAGAAAAATCTGTTTTCGAAATTATTTGGCCTCATTTCTGGCATAAATTTACAGATATTTGATAAAATTTGACCATCTTAACATATTCTACCAAAAAAATCGTTGGGGGAGCGAGCCAGCGCGGGAGAGACAAAGAAAGCGCGCGCGAGGTCGTTTCCGAAAAAAATAACGGCTCAACGACCGACAATGACGCCGTAGAAAAGTCGCCGTCGTCGCCGCCGTGCCTTTGTAAGTATTGTGGTCGCCGTTCATAATCTGGGGACTTCTGGGGACCACGCCTGCACCATGAGCGAGCCGGAATTCAACGCCGACGGCGTCGGCCTCAACCTGCCGCCGCCGGTTGTCGATCCCGACGATCCCCTGCTGATAGCGCAGACGCTCACGTACGTCACGGACGACGGGTCGGTGCTCCTCAGCTTCACGTCGGCCCCCTTCTCCTTCGGTGAGTGGCACCGACGCTCCACGTGATGCGTTCACCCCGTCGAAAGTTGAAATGCTTCCTTCGTATCATTTGATCTTTGCCATTGCTCGCGTCGTCTCATCCTTTCATTGCACGCACTGCTCCATTGTCGCCGTACTACCCGGTTCGTTGGCATTTTTTTTCCCCCCGCGCGCGGACGAGGACAGCGTTCAAGCTGCGCTTCTTCCTCTTCGAGGCGATCTTCGTCGCCGTCCTCATAGCCGCCGTCCCCATAGGGGCGCACGGGACCGTCGTCTCCATCTCCATAGGAAACCTCGTCGCCGTGGCGTGGTTCTGGTACAATTCCGTCCGCTGCGTCGATATCACGTCCGACGGCGGGCTGCGGTTCTGGATCGGCAACATCGAACTCGACGTCCCCTACGACAAGATCGTGAGCATTCACAGGTTGGACGGAAACTGCGGAATATTCAGCCCGCGTCTGCTTCCCCATCGGGGATTGCTCACGAACCCCACGGATGGGGTTGCGATATTGACGAGCGTCCCGTCCACGCCGTTCTGGGCTTGGCCGCGGAGCGCGGGGCGGCCGGAGAGGAGCCTGGGGCCGCTCCGGTGCCCCCGGCTCAAGATCGTGTTCAGTCCTGCGGGGGGAGGGCTGAATTTTATACGGGAGGTGGAGAACGAGATGCATAGCAGCGAGGGTGGCGGACGGGTTGGTGGAGGTGGGAAAATCCAGCCACCTTCGTTCGACCCGGCAGCGAAGGGTGGAGACTTCTTTGATGTATAAAAGGGACTGAGTGGCTGCAGCTTGCTTAAATGCGGCGCAGTGAAAGCAAACAATGAATCGGGAGAAAGGAAATGAAAGCTGGCGAGCTAGATTTTTAGGAAGTGTCTGACATGAAAGTTACGCTTAAGTGTCATCAAATAGATTTGGCAGAGAGAAAGTATGAGATCAATGTGTTGCACACAAAGTCAACTAAGGCGGCGGAAGAGTCTTATTCGGTCCATGCTGCTGCGACCAAACCATCAATGATGCTTGGGACTTGGGAGAAAACAATCTACCCATGTTATATGTAAACAGACATATTTGCTAGCTGGTGAATCGGAGCCAGCAGCATATTGATGTTGAGTGAAGTATGAATTAAAACCACACCATTCATAAACGAACAAATAAATCAGCGAGAGATGGCGTTCTGGCTTATTCAAGTTGTGTTTTACAAATCTTAGATACCTTGCTCATGGAAATGCACGTTAGTACAACTGGATGTGCCTAGCTGAGAACAGTGAATGAGTTGCCAATGGTTTCTCAATGATGGATACTACTAAGTTCTTTTTTTACATGAATTGGTGTCTCTCGATTGATACATTGTCACTTGCCCCTGTCCCTACAAAATGCCAAGGTCACTTTGTCTCTGCCGGTGATGTGATTGTGTACATCAGCTACTCCCCATTGGCATGAAAGCACCACACTTGTAAATCTTTGTCAAATGAAGTCATTCACTTCTTTTCGTTTTCATTTGATTTCATGCCAATTCAGCTGTAGGACCTTTTCAGGGGATGTTACCATCACGTTTACCATACTTTCTTCGTGTCCAATACCTGCTTCCAATGTGAAAGTGAAAAACATGATATCATCAAATTTGAAGTGCATGGTTTGCTGTGCATTCCCTCATGCCGCCTTTGTGGTGTCCTCCCCCATGCAGAGGAGGCAGTAAAAGGCAATCATGCCAAGGTAGCCTATCACCCATGTGAGTGTGAGGGGGCAGACTCCCGCTGTGAGCCCCCATTTGATGAATTACTTAGTTGGGACATTGGCCTTGATGGGGAGCTTCTTCTTTTTCGGACAATCCTATTTGCCCCATCCATCAAGCATATGTCCCAATCTCATTGCAAGGCACCTCATCGCGAGGCCTCGCAGGAAACTCGTCGTACCTCTTCTTGAGGATGGCAAGGTGCCTCATTGCAAGGTACCTCGTCGAAAGGTATCTCATTGCGAGGTGATGAGGTTCCTCATCAAGAGGTACCTCTCGAGAGGCATCAAGTCACCTCATCGAGAGGCAACTCTATCGCGAGGCAACTCGATCGGGAGGCAACTCGATCGCTAGGGACGAGATACCTTGCGATAAATACCTAATCAGAGGCATCTCTTTGCAAGGTGCCTTATATCGCGAGGCACTCGTCGCGAGGTAGGTACCACATCCTGAGGTGCCTCGCTGCGAAGTGATGAGGTACCTATCACAAGGTACCTCATCTCGAGGCATCGATAGGCACCTCATCACGACGCACCTCGTCGTGAGGTACCCTGTCGGGGAGTGACGAGATACCTTGCGATGAGGTACCTCATGAGAGGCAATAATTTGAGCGCGAGGTACGTCATCGCAAGGTGACGAGGTACGTACCATAGGTACCTCGCGATGAGGTACCTCATCACGAGGCACGTCCCGAGTGGGAGGTAATCTCGAGTTACCTTATTGGGAGCTACATATGCGAGCTGATGAAGTCCCCTGAGATGGGTTACCTCCTCAGAAGGCATCGTGAGGTAACTCGTTACAATCACCTCAATGCGAGGTGCTAAATACTCTTACTAGATTTCCTTGAACCCTACGATACATGTCGTGTCTCGTCGAGAAAGGCCGAGGCGTCGGCAATGAATGGAGTGGGAGTGCTGCAGGCTGCAGTCCATCACATCGAGCATCGAGGTACGTTGATCCGTCGATGTATGCTGCATCGAGGTACTATGTCACATAATCTCTTCTCGCCTACGACCAATGGGGGCGACCTCTGGTATTGTTGATAAGTAAAGCGCGTCAAAAAGTGGCAGCGCGCGCTCACCGAAATGGCCAATGAAAGAAACTCACTTCCACGTATCTAGCTTTTGAGCAAAAAGAAGTTGTGTGATCATCTAGGTACGGTATGATCGATTCTATTGGCAAGCATTCATCACCGATATGGGCGCTGCATGGTCACTAGGTTGAGCAGCATGTATACAATTTTTTTTTATTAATCCTCTTCTTCATTTCTGAAGCCGGCGACAAGCAAACAGGTCAGCGCCGTCTGACAAGTGAACACCCTACCATACACAAAAGTTGCACAGGCACCGCAGGATGGACTCAATACCATCCATACCTGTCACGACTGTCCATGGAATATTCCCCCCTCGACCGATCGTCAACGCTGCGATCCCCCTCGAGATTCCCGCTCGAAAAACGTTGCGTGAAGCTCGAGAAGGCTTTTCCCATCCTGTCGGCCCTCCTGCCCGAGCTGGCCCTGCTCTTCTCCTTCTTTTTCTTCTTCTTGGGCTTTCTTTCCCTCTCTTCATGCCCCTCCTCGTCATCATTGCCGTTGGGCCGCCACTCGTTCTCTTGGTTTGGCTTGTACTGCTCGGGCTCTTGTTGCCGTACGACTAGTGTGTTCACCTGGCCCTTCACCTCGTTCCCCAATTCCTTCGGCAGCGTAATCATGCTTGCGTGAACGTCGTTCCTATTGTCGAATTGGACGTTCTGGACCGGCTCGTGATTGCTCTTCCCATCTCGACTGAACGAATCCTTGAGCCTCTGCATCGCCGAACTGCGCATCTTCCCCGACTTCCTCCGCACCTTGCTGTCATTGGGATCGTCATGGCCGCCTTCGCCGTGGTATACCCTGGACTTCCTCCTCACGTCCTCAGGGAGGTCATCTATGTTGCACACGAACAGGGAATCCTTCTTGGGATCCCTCCACCCGTCCAGGTCACCCTTGTGAGAACGACGTTTGTCGTTCAGGGCATAATCAGAACCCCTCATCCCCTCTGGGTCCTCGATCCTCTGCTCTGACTCCAAATTGTTCTCCTCGCCACCGAGGGCGACCATGGAGCCACCGAGGGCGCCATCTCGCTGAGAATAGACGACCAACGCGTGTTCCTCTGGGGGATCGTCCATGTAGAGCTTCTCACGTTTCTCCTCCTCGATCTCGGTCATTGACCTGCGGAACTTGGGCTGCGATTGGAGCGGCGGACGTCTCGAACTCCTCCTCCGTTCGCTGACGTTGTGGTTGCAACTCCTCTCGCTGTTGGAGTGACGGTTGTCCTCCTCGTTTGAGACCCTTACCGGGCGCTGTTTGGGTCTATGGTGATGCGTCGTCTGGGGTGGGTACTTGGTCTTGCCCT
>JALLBE010003390.1:0-11545 GCA_036939795.1 Thalassiosira mediterranea | reverse complement strand
CCCTAGAACTATTCGTTTAAAATATAGATTGAATTTTAAAGGGGGTAACATTAATAATCGGAGTCCGTTCGGGATCTTCCAGTGCGTGTTCATTCAGCCGAAGTCGAAGTCGCCGCGCCCATCCGAGCCGAGCATGTCCTCCTACCGCGGGAAGCGGTCGCCGCCGCTATCGTCGTCGTCCCCGCCCGCCCCGTCCTCCTCGGGCGGCGGCAACTTCGTGACGCACCTCGGCGGTGGCGGATCGACGGCGGCCACCGCCGCCCGACGCCGCCGATCGGCAGCGGCGCGCCTGCGGGCGAGAATCGCGCTGGCGCTGCTCGCGGCCGCGGTCGGCGCGTCGCTTTACCTCACCCACTCGCTGGACGCCGCCATCCAGGCTTCCTCGGGGGTAGGGACTGGATCTTCCACTGCCAGCGGTGGCGGCGAAGTGAAGGAGAAAAAGGAGGAGGGGCGAAGCTGTCCGTTCCGTCCGTACCCCGCGAGCCGCCTGTACGGCCTGTCGTCCGGGTCGCCCCAGCCTTCCTTCCTCTCGGACGCGCACTACATCCGGGGGAAGTTCCCGTTCATACTGAATCCGACCGAGGACGACGGCGGGCCGGATCAGACCCCGCCCGCGAAGGTGTGCCTCGACACGTCGCGCTGGGAGGACCTGGTCGACGAGGAGGACGGGGCGAGGAGGCTTCCGTTCACGGACGGGCAGAACCCCAGCTTCGTGTCGCTGGCTCCCAATCCGTACGTCTCCGCTGGAAGAAATAATGGAGGAGGAGATCATCACCGACGGCTGGATCCCACGCACGTTTCCGCCATCGCGTCGTCCCTCCCGCCCTCCCGTCCGATTGACACCCTTTTCCTGAGCGTGTCCATCTTCGGCGGGGGGCAGTGCAAGTTCGGACTCACGCCCGAAGAATTAGAAAGCTATCGATATTCGAAACACGACGAACCGCCGGGGGGGAAGAGGGCGGCCATCGCGGTGCACGCTCCCCCCGACGAGGGCTTCGCGACGCTGGCCCAGACGGACCTGCTCCTGGAGAGGGATGCTACCTACGGTACGAGCAGGCGAAACAAAATGGGCGCGGAGAAGACCCCCGACAGAAAATTCGCGCGGACGCTACTGGAATTCGACGACCCCCGACTCTTCTTCCACATGGGGAGGGTGTGGGTGCTGTACCGAAACGGCCCACTCTTCGGGTACGAGGATCAGATACAGAACCCGGTGCACTTCGAGGAGGTGCCTCCCGCCGAAAGAAATCTTTATGGCGGCGCCGGCTTCGTGGCTTACGTCAGGGCCAGCGAGACGGTGCGGATATGCTGCGGGAGAAACATCGCGCTCATATCGGAGGAGCCGGTCGCGGCGGGCGGTGGAGAGGAGGGGAAGTGGGCGGAGGGATTGGGACTGAGAGCGCTGACATGGGTGGACCCCGTGACAGTCAATGCCGACATCAACATACTGGACGTGGAGGCGAAGCTGAACTCCGGCCGGCGGCTCCTCGACGCGAGCGAAGAACCTCCTCACGTATCGCTTGGCCACAGACGCTTGGGAGGCCCAAACAACCCGGCCAAATCCCACATCCACGGCACCAACGGGTACATGGTGCCCCTCCCCTCCACGGGCGAATTGCTCGGCATGGCGCACTTCCACCGCCCGGAGAATCGCAAGAGGTCGCAGTACGCGCTGCACGGGCATCACTACACCCACGCCCTCTTCACGATCGGGAAGAAATCGTCGTCGTCGCCGTCGCCGGGGGGAGCGTTCGAGCTCAAGAGGCTGTCGAACGAATTCGTCTTCCGGACCAATTCGATACCGCTCGGCGAATCCCGTCCCACGGAGGGGGACGCCGACGTCATACAGTTCGCGTCCGGCATCGACGTCGTGGGGAGCGACGCCGATGGGCAGGTGATAATATCGTATGGCATAAACGACTGCGAGGGCGGGGTGTTCGCGATGTCGATGCGCAGGGTGCAGGAGCTGCTGGGGGAGGAGGTGGGGGGGGGGGAGGAGGTGGTGGATCTGATGTGGAAGGTGGAGGGATGATTGGTGCATGCGTCCCTTTTGTAGGGTTTGGTTTCCGTTGTTCATGGGGCTGGTGGGGTGTCCTGGTGGTGGAAAACTGGAAATCCGGGTCATTTACATGGGAAGCTATCATCTTCTGTGGATTTCATTGACAGGAACTGTGCATCATATGCTGTGGAAGCATGGCTTCATGGTCTAACAGTCAATGCGCAGCCTATCGGCCCTCTGGATAAGCTTATCAATCTCTATGAACAAGATACATATGAC
The DNA here is from genome assembly GCA_036939795.1 of Thalassiosira mediterranea. Classification (NCBI taxonomy): domain Eukaryota; phylum Bacillariophyta; class Thalassiosirophyceae; order Thalassiosirales; family Thalassiosiraceae; genus Thalassiosira; species Thalassiosira mediterranea. Next base: position 9,267 of record JALLBE010003390.1, on the reverse strand, counting down.
TGACAAGAAGCATCAATAAACCAAACAGTACTTATTTCGTGAAATTTTATCGTCATGCACCTTTCATTGAGCTGTGTGTCTGGGTGGTATTGTAGGGGCGGTTTATGGGGGGTCTGATGTTAGTCTATCTAATGTAGAAATCCAAGTCTTGAGAATTGAGACAAAGTCACAAATGAAAATGTATTGTCTCTGTGTACACCAGCAGTAATTGTTACAAATCACGTGCAAATATATGTATCTAGTGACAGTGTGGAGATCAGAGACACTGGAGCGAAGGAATGACACTTTATCCAACTTTATCAGACAGGTCCTGCAGACAGCTATAATAATAATAATAATGCCTTTAAGTTAGGGCTACAGATCTACCCTGGGAGGGGCTGAGAGAGGTCCGAGAACGCTGCTGTAAGGTAGGAGTGGCGGCTGGTAGCTGAGTGGGCATCACAGTCGGTGTCTGTGCCGAGGGTACGTGTGGGCGAGATAGCCACCGGGTTGGGCACTGAGGGGCGAACAATGGAGTCGCCATCTGCCACATCATGGGCAGGAGCGACATAGTCGTCATCATCTGGGTCCGTCGGCTCAACTAGGAGGTCATATTGCGCATCTCGAATGTGGAGGGCCATTGCAGTGGAAATGACCAGACCGAGTTGTTGTAGGGCATATTCCTTGGGCGTGGGCGTAGTGTAGCTATGGCCATAAACGTACCTATGCTATGCCTATCCGCTATGCCCGATCTCTCCGATCTCTCAGGTGATGTAGGTTCTTGTAGGTTGGAGCCTCTTGCCTCCGGGCTCGATCTCTCATCTCTCCCGGTCTATCGTACATCGTACACGATCTGCTACAGATCTATTACAAAGGGTGAGCGAGACGACCGAGAATACACAGAAAGGAGAACAACTGGCACTCGCCCGCGGCAACGTTGGAACACGGACAGGTGGGAAGCTTTGGGTTCACTTCTGTTCACTTCATTTGGCATTTTTGGCTCGTCTTCAGCTGGAAGCTTGGCAAGCAGCACTGTTAGTCAGCTGCAGGTAGTACCTGCTCCAGTTTCAAAATATTTGAAACGACAGTCTAGCTAAGCTAAAGATCACTTTTTACAGTCAAGATGATCTTCAGTTAGCCGACTGTCTTCGGCACCTCTTCTTGCCCTTACAGATGGTTATGAGATCCCATTAGTGGACTCTTCCTCTGTCGCAATCAGCACAGTGGTTCTTGTTGGCTTCACCACTTTAATCTCGGCCAACAGCGTGATCGAAGCACGCAGATCCTTCGATTTTCGCGATCACGACGGAAGTGTCGCGTCGATTTCATCGAAAGTCTCGATTCAACGTCAGGCAGGCGCAGTGCCAACGTAGCCCGACCCGCTGCCGTTCGAACAAGACTCCTTCAAGAAACGACGACGTATTCAATCGTATCGTTAGGTTAGGAACTACGTTACCAGCCACCCCGGAGCGAAAGCCACGCAAATTTGATTCTTTGCAACTATTCAGTCGATTCGAAACGCAGGAGCAGTGCCATCAAGAGCCCGACCCGGTCTCGACGAGCCCGTCAAGTATCAGTCAACGAGTCAACATTGCCAGCCTTCGAGCCGGTTCACGTGATAACAACCGCGCTACTCGCAGAGTTTCACAGTGAGATTACAGCATACTTCACCCATCGGGGTGAGCGGAGGCAGGCGCCGAGCTTCAGCAGCCAGACCCGCTCTTCTTCATTTCGATTGTGGTGACGTCATATTTTACTCTCACAGTCACATCGTGACATCATTCGTCTATCGTGACAAACGGTATTGAAGTCACTCAAAATTTGAGCGTCTTTGACAGACGGCACTCAAATTGCTCACAGCTTGAGCATCTTTGGTCAGAAACTTTCTATCTAGGAATCCGTAGAATTTCCAGTACGTTTCATTGCTGGCACGCCACTTTTGATACCTCGGAGAGAAGAGACGCTGTAGCGATATCTTGAGCGGAATCAGTATCAACAATGACATCAAAACACATGGCAGCCGCCGCCGCCGAATTGGCAACAATGCGCCAGATCATACAGCAAAACATAGCAACGATCGAAGCTCTCATCAGACAGCAACAACAACGATCGAGCTCACAACGCCGACGGAACGGACGACGGATATCAACCTCCCTAGTTACCATGACGATGAAGACGCGCAACGACACCTACCCTACTCCTCCTGACCATGCCCAGAAGCCAGCGGCCTCGAAGCAGAAGGAGGATGGCGCGGTGGACGGTGCGGCGGCGTTGACCAAAGCGGTGGAGAACAAGGTGGCAACGGAGGCGAAGGCGCCCGAGTTGGCCACAATGACGGAACCTGAGGAGACGGTTGCTACTACAATCAAGGGCGCAGGCGACAACGCGTCCATGGCTAAGGCCAAAACTATCGCAGCAGGCGCTGTGGATCATCTAGCTGCTGCTGGTTCCAAGGTACCAGCAGAATCCCCCACCCATGCCAAGATTGGCAACCTCAAAACGGATGAGTCTCAGGCCTTCAAGTTCAAGACCCCAGATGACCAGCAGACCAACCCTGTTGCTCGTGCGGTGGGTGAACAGACGAGGCACATCATGGAGTATCTCCAAGCTCGTGGCATTTATGCCTCCGGCCTTACTCCCGTCGATATCTCTCAGTACTTTGCGGAGGCAGAGGAATCTTGGGAGAAGAACAAGACTGATGACGATGTTGACGGCTTCGGATCCTACGAAGAAGCCGATGAGGAGACTGATTCTTCTTCCAAGGAGACACCTGGCATAAAGGAATTGGTAGAGGTCCTGACTGCAACCAAGGACTTGGATCACAATCTTGCCAAGGTATCCAAGCACGTTCACAAGGACAAACGTGATGTGAATCGCGGTGACAAGTTTCATGCTGGCATCGAAGAAACCATCAAGAACATGGGAGACACGTTCTCGAAGCATCAGGAGAAGGCATCTGCGGACACATCTCGTTTCGAGCAGACGATCGATAAATCAAGACATCCGCGAGCGTCACTCAGCTTACGAGCAAATTCGACGAGATGCTGAACTTTGAGAAGAATATGGCGGAGCTGGAGAAAGATTTCCCCGAGCCTTCCAAATCAAACGAAGACGAGCTCGGAGGTCGTGCAAAGGCTGGAGATGCCCAAGCGGATTCCAAGCAGGTCAAGATCGAACCTGATGCCAGGAACAGCGGAGGCGGGGATCCACATGACTTGAAGACGGAGCTAGCAGGGAATACTAGCAAGCTGGGAGCACAGAGGAAACATATTGGGAATGGCACTTTAGTCCCTCCTAACCTCCTTCCACGCTTGAAGTTTAGGTTCAACGGCAAGCTCTATGCCACCAAAGTGACCGTGTGGAAGGCTACAGAGGAGGTTTACTACAAGGAGACCGTGGAAGACCCTTCTGATCCTCCCACGTCTGTTGGCAAAGGAGTCATCAGGGAACTTGTAGCCGAGCGTCCTTTGACCTACGAGATATCCATCGAGCCTCACGACGATACTTCAACCATGGAGATGGGACATCATGAGCTCTACCAAATGGAGGACAGTGACTTTGTTGAAGTGGTACCACCCGAGTCGCAGCACAAGCATGTGGGCAATACCTACATCAATCTCAAGGCATCAATGTGGAAGATTGATCGGTGGTACAAGCTTACTGAGCATTTTCGCCTTGAGAGTGACTCTATCAGTGATGTGAGGACCTTTTATGAGCAACTTGCTATGATTTGTTCAGCTACACTTGTGAGTGGAGGCCAGGTTCTACCACCCTACGAATCACTCGTACCCACCAAGTCCATCAGAGCTATGATCCTTCCAGCCAAAGATGATTACTACTTTGATCAGGTACTAACATTTTTGGGCCACCTCAGCAAGGCTTTGTACGATCTATTGGTCCTACGACGCAACAAGCCAGTCATTTCAGCCGGTCGATCTCCTCTTGCAATCACCTATCGGAATACTGCTATGTCCAGGGATGGTGTTGAAGTCTTGGATCACATCATGAAGAATTTGATTCCCAAACTAGGAGCAATGAAGTATGATTTGGAGGAGGCAATCAATCAGCTGACAATCTCCAATGGAGATACGGTCGCGTCATTTATGACCAAGTGTACCGAGGTCCAGCAAACGATTGAAGATGCGGGAGTTGATGTGGCACCAAACGCTCTTCTCAAGAGGATGCTTGCGCTACTTCAACCTCATAGTGAGGTGATGATGTACGCATCTAACCTCACCAGGCGCTACAACAGGTTTCGGAAGGTTAATCCCAACGCAGTCTTTGAAGCAGCATCTGCCACGGCACTTTTGACCTGCTTTGTCGACAACGGTATCAATCTCGAACATCGTTTTACGCTGCCAAATGCACCACCAAAGCAAACGTTCAATCGTACACAGTCACTACAGTCACGGGATGCTCCACGTCACTTTGACAAACCACATACAGCCACGCAGCAAGTGAGCTTTGCAGATGATTCTATGCAGACGGACGTGGAAACCAGTGACAAACCAGCTGATCAGGAGGATATCTCTTCTCCAAATGATGATGATGACCTGACGGAGATCAATGACTTGCAGGATGCTATGATCCAAATGTGTCTTGACCATCCAGCAATAGTTATGGCCATGCAAGCTCACAAGGAGCAGTGTGGAATCTGTGAAAACAGACACAAGACCATTACTTGTTGGTACCTGCGAAATGGAAATTTGCCCGTGGTTATGCAACGCAGGATCAAGCAGTTCCAGGCTAGGTTAGCTGAGGAGATCAAGAAACTTGATGAGCAAGATGCAGCACGTGGTGACAAGGAGGATACCAAGATACCCAACCCTCGCCAAGCTCGCATTCCAAGGCCACAAGCCAAAAAGGGATTTGATGCACCTCGAACTAGTACTATTTCCAGCGAACAAATCAAGGCTTTTGCTGAGCAGGCTTCTGAATCTGGCACATCTATGGCACCACCAACAGACAATATGCATATTGCAAATTACGACGAGATCAGTCGAATCTTCAAGGAGTCCATGCCTGATGATGCAGAATTAGTCACTCCTACTGTGGCTGCAATCAACAATGAGGGTATGATAGTGGATTTTGATGAAAAAGACACCAATCTCATTCCAATTGGAGCAGAATACGAGGATGATTTGATTCCCTCTGATTATGATGCTTATGGCGGAGGGGCTTTAAACTGCTAAGCCTCCTCCAGCGCCATCCACATCTCACTTCATATTTATCCTTCCGATTGGATGGAGGCTCAAACTGTCATGTCATCACAGAAAAGAAGTGCTTCATATTTTTATACGTCAAACCCGTCAAGTGTACATTAGCCAATGGAGAGAAGTCTCAGTTCGATGGAGTTGGAGTTGCTCTAGCAGAATTTCAACCTGGAATCTTTGTTCTTCTCGCCCCTTCATATTATTCATCCAGAGATGATGTTAGCACTATCTCGCCAGGTGCACTCAAGCGCTATTCTGGCATGCTTGAGGCCAATCACGAAGCTCTTGAACATCTTCGTGTTGTTACCAAGAAACAACAAACAATTACTATCAAAGCAGATGCAGTAGCAGGTCTCGACTACATCAAGCTCAAGCTGCATCATTTCAATGCGCCACTGAAATCTAAGGAGAATCAGCAACCATTTCTCAAAGTGAAACCAAAGCAATTTATCTTCAGTTCGCCAATCAGCTCAGAATCAGCTAAGCAACTTGAACCAGTGGTGGCCACCCAGAACTCTAGTCAATCTCAACAATTGGACGATTTGCAACAAGCAGTTCAGTCTCGTGACCTTTCGGAATCTGAAAAGATGAGGCATCAGCACCGGCTTGCAATGTTTTATCACATCAAAAATGGTCACGAGAACATGGAATATCTTCGCAAGAAAGCCAAATTAGATGGCGTTGTGGGTTTGCCAAAGAATTTACCTGATCTTGTCTATGGCTGTCCAGTGTGTAAAATTTGCAGTTCCCAAAAACAACCGCGAGGTCCACTGAAGGACACGACTGAGCTAAGAAAAGGAGCACGATTTCACGCTGATTTTGGCATAATCAACGTGGAGAGCATACGAGGATTCACATCCTTTCTCTACGTTCGCGAGGCAAAAATCAAGAAGAATTTTGGCTTTGCAACTCGAAGCAGGAGTCCACCTATACAGCAGTTTCGGTGGCTAGTCAAGCACATACGTGCGCATGGATATCCATTTATTGAGCTACGTGTGGACGAAGATAGCGCTCTCGCTCGATCAGCGAATTTTATGGATGTTTGTGCAAACGAGCTCAATATAGCAGTGCAGACTACAGGCGGATACAATTCCGAGGCAAACGGCATGGCGGAGAATCCACTCAAGACTTTGAAGCGAATGATACGCGGATTTTTGGTCGGTGCAGGATTCAAAGATGATATGTGGTGCTTTGGCTTCTACCACTCTATCTACGTCCTGGATCGACGCTACAATCGAACAATCGAAGATTTGCCAATTATCAAGTGGCACGACGGTAACTATCAGGTCAACATGGACAATATGTTCATTTTTGGTTCGAAAGTGTACATTCTCACCAAGCCTCAGCTCAAGAAGCAGCTCGAGACGCGATCCAAAAAGGATCCGCGCGCGTACATGACTGGGATCGTTGAGGACGACGATATGCCAGACCATGTGGATGGATATTTCGTGGGATATGCTAGTCATAGCAATGTGATCTTAGTCTATGACCCCGAAGCACATGCAATCTTGCGAGCCCATCATGCTGGCGTGGACGAATTCAACGTTCGTACCGTGGACGGTGAGAAGCTTTCTCTCAACTCTCTCTTGCTACAAGACCTACCGCCAGCGAGTTTGGATAGCAATGGAAAAATCGATCCAACCAAGGTTCGCCTTGTATCATCAACGTTTACGGAGACGACCGAAAAGCTTGAACCTGGGAAATGTGCTACGATTACAGTCAAACTTCCAAAGAAAGGACGGCAATTAGGTTTGCAATTCGAGGACGACACAGTTTATGGATTTCCACTTCTCTCGAAAATCTGGCCACGATCAGTACTGTTGACCCAAATACCACGTGATATGCACAAGAATTGTTGGCTAGTGGGTATCAATTCAGCAGAGACGAAGTATGTGGAGCCAATTACAGCAGATTTTGCAGTTGCAGAACTCAAACGTTGTCAAAAATCGAACAAGCAGGTAGCTGTTGAACTTACATTTCATCGCAGAATTCGGCCTGTCACTTCCGACTATCAGACTCTGCGATCTATGCATGACCAAGCTGTGCCACTTCAACCAATAGTCCGACACATTGCGACCTTACCTGAACGCCCTGTCTCAGCCCGATCTATCTTTCAGAATCTAAAAGGTCCACAGAAGCAGCATTGGGAGCAAGGACTTGAGCACCAGTTTGACAAAAATGCAGCAATGATGCTTCTCTCTCAGCCAGTCCCACGAGAGAAATTGCCTAAAGAAACCAAGGTATTTCAGTCAGTTATTGCTTGCAGAATCAAAGACAAGGGAAAAGACCTCTACAAATTTGAGACTCGACATTGTGTCAATGGTTCAACTATGCAACAAGGCAGTGATTTTGATTTCTCCTGCTCTCCAGTCATTAGTCATCTTGGATTTCGCACTCTGATAGCCTTCGCTGCAGCAAGAGGCCATCGCCTAGGAATTATTGACGTGCAAAATTGCTTCCAAAACAATGCAATTCCACCAGAGAAAAGAATCTTTATCACTTGTCCACCTCGTTACGTTGAGTGGTTCAAAAAGCGTTTTCCAAATATCAAACTACAGAAGTCATCAGATGGAAAATATGTCTGCCAAACAATCAATGGTATGCAAGGCGAAAAGGATGCTGGACGAAATTGGTACCTTCTCTTGTGTGATATCTTTGAAGCTTTTGGAATGGTCATGTGTCCAGCCGAACCTGCACTCTTTGTCAAAATAGATGGAAACGAAGCTCTCTTTTTGGTCAGTTCAACGGACGATTTTCTTTGCAGCTATTCTCATGTGGGGTTATTCATTCAGTTGCAGGAGCATCTCAAACAGTATGTCCCAATCACGGTTGAATCTCAGACTGTCATGAAATATCTCAACGTTCGTGTCATACAGTCAGACATGGGAACTAGCATCGATCAGACACATCACATCCAAACGACTATCCTTGACCATTTCTTTCCCAAAGAAAAAGCAGAGCAGATCAAAACAGCCGATACTCCCTACCGCTCTGATTCGGAGTACGAACATGACTTGAACACTCAGCTTCCAGCAACTCCAGAGCAATTGGCAGAACTTGAAAAAGAGCACGGAGGAAAATATAACAGCCTTATTGGTCGATTCAATCATGTGGCAGAAGTGACCAGAATGGATCTGAAATTTGCAACATCTCGTCTTGCTCAGTTCAACGTAGCTCCAAACTCTGCAGCATTTGCAGGCATCAAACGAGCAGCTCGATATTTGGCCACTCATACACACACTCCTATCTTCTACCCTCGGGCAAAGCTCAACCTTTACCATACTATTCGATTCGAGATTGAACCTGGGCGATTCATTGAGCAAATCATTTCAAACCTTCTCAATATCTTCAAAGACTCAGATCACGCTCGTGATATCAAGACGAGAAAATCTATCTCTTGTTGGATTGCAGTGCTTTGTGGCGTCGCCATTGACTGGCATGCTGGTAAACAATCATGTATCGCCGCACATTCTACCGATGCAGAAATTCGAGCGTATTATACTGCGATGATGAAGAATAAGCAATTACGGATCCTTATGGAGTATTTCAAGTGTCCTCTGCCTGGTCCCACTACAATTTGGGAAGACAACGCACCAGCTATTGAGATCATGCAAGCTGGCCACATCACAGGTCGAGTGAAGCATATGGCAGTACCCATTGCCATGATTCAAGAGGATATCAAAGCAGGCAACTCAATCCCAAAGAAAATCGATACACATCTCAACACTAGCGATATGGGTACCAAGCCATTGTACGGATCAACGCACCATCGACATTTTCGGTACGCTCGAGGTCATCGCTTTTATCCATCAGCAGCAACAGAGCATGGACGACTCATGCAAGTTGAGATGGTAAACAATCGTTTCACCGAAGTTGATTCTCAAGCATCTGGCAAAGAGGAATATGCACAGAGTGCCATAGCGCGAGGAAAGGATTTTGCAGCAGTCTATGATCACAAGGGTACAACGTGAGATATGCATACAAATGCATTTAATTTACATTTCTAGTCTTTAGCACGCACACGTTCCAAAGAGGGGCGGAAGCTGCAGGTAGTACCTGCTCCAGTTTCAAAATA
>JALLBE010003389.1:0-10312 GCA_036939795.1 Thalassiosira mediterranea | reverse complement strand
TGTGCAAGGATTTCGGGCCATATGTGCGCGCCCCGCACGTGCGCCGCACATGCGTCGGAACTAGTACATTTGGAGGCTGCATTCACAAGGCTCGGTCTGACACACTAGCTTGATCTAGCTTTGAAGACCTTGAGCGTGAAGGGGGTATTGGTGCGCGCGCGCACATGTGCACAGTTCCCACCACCCTAGTAGGCGCCCTCCTCCCTCCGAGCACGCTCCGAGCATCTCCGAGCGCCCACGCCCACACCGCCCATCATCACTTCACATCACTCAACTCAGTTTTCGCTCCGTAAAGTACCAAGACGAAAGCATTGGCATCAGAAGCGGCCGTGAACGACGCCCATGCATGACCCATGACCGCCATGACCACATGGTGGAAACGATATCATAAAAGCATCAAGGGAAGCAACGAGTAGAGCGATGAGCGCGTGACCTCCTGCTCCATCCTGGCCGAGAACAAGCCGAGAACGACGGAAGCTGTCGCGAGTCGCGAGGAGAAAGCGGCGTGCAAGCTCGCACCGAGGGTGGAGACTGGAGACGGCGACGGCGCAGGTGAGGCTTCGGCACGACGAGACGACCGCGCGAGCGTCGTCTATCCCCTGGTCTGACGCCCAAGTGTGGGCCCCGAGATCTTCGATCGGTCGAGGGCCGAGGACCGAGGGAGAGACGAGAGACATTGGTCCAAGCTAGCTCTCAACAACTGGAGATAGATTAACGTGATTATCTGCGCGACTGCAAGCAACTGAGGCTATTTGCGCCATCGCGCGCAGAGTGATGGTGGGGGGGTCTCAGCATATCATGTGTCAAGAGGTGTCGAGTGGAACGTGAAGCAAATCATGCGCCGATCGCACTCCATGATGGTGACCATGGTGGTCCAAACAATGACCATCGCACTCGCATCGGACAACTTCTTCTGCGGCACGTCCTGGGCCGACGCCTCCTCCAACTGCGCCAACCGACAGCCCTGCCCCGACGCCGTGGACGAGCAATGCACCACGCCCGGCCACGTCTGCTTCGCCGACACGCTCTGCAGCGCCGCGGCCGGACACGGAGAGAGTTTCAAGTTCAGCCATTTGGCCGACCTAGCCAATCTCGACTACGACGACATCTCCAACCGAATGTTCTGTGGCAGCTGGTGGGCGGATGCCGAGCAGAAGTGCAGTCTCGAGACGCACTGTCCCACGGGGGGCGGATGCCCCGGGAAGCAGATCAATTGCCACGAGACTGAGTGCAACGTGCAGGATATATTCAGGGACGAATGGGGCAAGAATTGGAAGCAAAAGCTTGCTGGAGGGGGCGAATCTGGAGGCAGGTTGGGCGCTGACGATCCCAGACGACACAACTTTTGCGGGACCGATTGGGTACAGGCGACGGCGAAGTGTTCGCAGTGGTGTCGGGGAGACGATACGCCGGGGGACTGCCCGCCGGGATTGACGTGCTTCGCGGACACGCTGTGTTACTACGACGATGATTTGGTGCCTACGCCTGCGCCGATCGAGACGGTGACTCCCACGAGACATCCTATACCCACGGTAAGTGAGGTTGTACTGGATTCATCTCCAATCAAGCTGGCAAAAGATTGAATTACTAACGAGTTGATTGTTTCCACAAAACAGAGTGATCCTTCCAACAGAAACTTCTGCGGACGCGACTGGGCCACCGCGATAAAGACCTGCTCACCAGAGGTAAGCTTGATGCCGTTATCAGAGACAGTACACATTGCAAGCTAAAACCTTCCTTATGCATCCACGCCCTTTGTATCTATTTGCGTAGACTCATTGCAAAAACGACAAAGATTGCAAAGCCAGCGGCGGAAAGTGCTATTGGTTCCTTCCGGGATGTAACCTTGCTGACATGATGCATGACAACTCAGACGAAGGAATGTCCCTAGTGCCAGAAGATGATAGCTGGCGTGATGTTCCGAGTGATTCTAGAAATTTTCGGTTCTGGTAAGATGACACCGTGCATACTGAGATCCACGTCGCTGTTCATGTTTGATCCAGCGTTGCGTCTGCTCACACAATAAAACATTTTTGGCAACCTGCGTGTGCTTTCAGCGGTGCAAATTGGGGTGAGGCCGTGCAGAATTGCAGTCTGGATAATCACTGCCCCAGTAAAAGATGCCCCAAAGGGCAAACCTGCTACGTAGATCTTCATCATAGCGCCAGCCAGTGCAATGCATATGAAATGGCAAAGGAGCAGGGTAGTAGCGAAAAGCCAAAGGTGTGTGTCCATAATTCGAGCGGCAGTTTCTTTCTCATGTCATCTCTCACATTGATGGATCTTTCCACATCCTCAGGCACCTGTTAGTGCACCATCTAAGCCCGATGCTGAATCATCAAAGGAGAACGACGAGGCAATCACGATGGTAGACGATGTTACTGGCGTTGCTCCAAAAGATACATTGCAACCAATCTGGAAAACGAATCCCAGCGACGCCAGCAATTTCCGCTTCTGCGGTAGCAGCTGGGGAGATGCTTCGAGCAACTGCAACATGGACAGGCACTGTCCCGATTTTGAATGTGCTGATCCCCGACTCTCTTGCTTCGAAAATCTGTCGCACCCCGGGGTCGATCGTTGCAACGCTTACCGGTTGAGTATTACCCAGCCACCTACGCAGGTGAGTGAGTCTCGTTCAACAGTGGTGCAGAGCATCTTTGAACGACAGTGTCATACAAACAAGAATTGTGCCCATCATTGTCATCTCTCAGTCTCCAACGCCGCTGATATCGGTGGCTCCAACGAACCACCCAACGAATCACCCAACTACATCAAACCCGACGAATGGTCCAACCGAGAGTCCAACAGAGGTAATCATGTTTCTTTCATCATATCTTTGTGCTTCCTCTTGAAATTCATTTCATGATCATTTTTTCCCAATTCAATAAAAGATTGTATACGGCATGTGTGCCCAGAGTTTGGACGATCTGAAACGAAATCCCCAAAATGCCAGAGAATGCAGTACCATCGACCCATGTGATCTCGGAGAATTTTGCTGGTCGCATGGAGCCGTTCCGTCTCCCAATCCGCCATCACCAATAATGCCAAGTCCCTACCCAACATATTGGTTTACGTATTTGCCCACAGCGTCACTGGTGGAAACAATTACTCAGCAATCGACCACAACATCGGAGGTCCAGTCCACTCTCGCTCAAAAGGGGGCACCAAATCCGAAGCCCCAAGGAGCATCCGAATCGCGTACAAAACAGCCCGCTCATTGGCCTACACAACGGCCTACACCAGAACCCACGCAACGACCCACACAGCGACCCACACAACGACCTTCTCGTCAACCAACAAGACCTGAAGCCGTACCAGAAAAGACGAAATACTACTGCGCCACTACCATAGAAGAACTCGAACTTTCATGTGGATCGGCGCAGGAATGCAACTTCTCGACACCATGTCCTCCAGGCATGGGTTGTATACCTTATGACGATTGCAAAAAGTCATTCGAAAAATCTCAAGACGATGGAGCTCCTTGGAATTTCTTCCCTAACATATGCCACTTAGGGTTTGTGGGCAAGCGATCTCCCGCAGGCGATTGCAAGCAATACTTTGACTGCAATAATGGCTATATTGAGGCTTCTTTCATGTGTGATTTGGGTCTCATGTTTGATAACAGCAGAGGCGCGTGTGTATCGCAGAAAGATGTCAATAGCAAGTGTGTCAGTGTAAGCGAACAGGCAACGCAGTCAAATGAAGTCACTGGGGGGAGACCAGATGTAGCATCATCGTCGATTTCTTTGACTGAGCTGGAAGAGAAGCAAACTACAGGAGAAAAGTCGGAAGAAGCGGATGTGGAGAATGTCGCAACTCACTCAACTGGAATTTGCCCAGCGGGTCACACTGGATTTGTTGCAAAAGCGGGAGCTGACTGTGCTGAGTACTATTTGTGCCATGATGGCACACTCGGGTCACTTTATGCATGCAAACGAGGGCTCAAGTTTGATAGCAGTCGTGGAACGTGCAACTATCAAAATTTGGTGGATAGCAACTGCAACGAATCTCCGGATGGTAGTGCAAGCTATGAGCACTATCAGCCCACTGGATCCAAAGGAGCTAGCAGCAGCTCTGAGTTTGCAAATCAACCCAAGAAGCAGACCAGTGGCAAACCATACCCTCCAAATGACCCTGGAGAAGAAACAAATGGCAGCCCAAGGCCATCACCTTTTTCAGATGTTGGTTTTGGCGTCAGTGAGACAAATGCAACATCTCTACCTCCGTCGCAAGCCCCTGCAACTATTGACAAGCAGGTGTCAAATTTCGCAACAGAATCGCCTATGGGACCCCCTGCACCTACAATTGGAGATGACGACTGGCGCATACGCAACAATCATTTGCTACGAGAATATGAACAAAACGGGGAAACATCACTGAGAGCAGTCAGACCCTACGATTTTCACTTGGCTCTTGTTCCAATGTTGCTGACGTTATTCAACGTTTAGGGCCCGACAACTCTCCTACCAGTTATAAAACAACATTGGGCCCCATGCAATCAACTACATGCATTTTTTGCACATATCATGTGAATACACTGATACTATGTTCATAGCCAAAAAATAATAATACTCTTGATAATGCCACAACTTGATAGAATTGGCGTCTTTATTTGCCCTTCCTCGTATGCATTCGCACTGGCACGGTTCGGGTCCATGAAGGCGTTGTGGACTAATGTAAGGCTGAATGAACATTGGGCGCGCGAAAAAAACTGGAGCATCGCGCCCAGAGACTGCGTGCGATAGGGTTTATGCTACCTAGAGAGGGTTGCCCCAGAGGCCGGTCGCCCTGGATGGTGGAGTCTGCCCGGCAGCCCTGTCTGTCTCGGTATGGTATGTATGTCAAAGGTACGATGTGTAGTTCGCAACAACTTCATCCATCCCACTGCGCGCGAGTAATATTGTGAGGCGTGTCGTACCGTCACCCTTGCGTCTCCCTAGAGATACATTTGCATGCGACGGAACCAGTATGTAATGCGCTGCCAAAGGGACTCACCGGGGCTGGATTCTATCCCACTCATCGGATCTGTCTTGGTGATTCTTTCACAGTTTTTCATGTGCGATGAAACTGTAGAGGATGAAATCATGCATGCGCTGCTCTCTCGTCTCGAGATAATCCACACATTGAGTGAACCACAAGGAAGGAGACTCTCTCATTCGATCGTGCACTCCATGGATAATCATGAGGATCATTATCTACTCGATGCGAACACTGATGAGAACAGCTGACGACATGGATGCTGTGTGCACTAAGCTGTCACAATCATGGGCCAACACGAACGAATTGAGCCGCCGACAAGGCTTTAGTAGCTTGCTCTTACGCCGACGATGTCGTTGCGTTAACATTTTATTACGGACCTTTGCTCCAACCCAAGAACCCATGTGAAGCTCGCGTGGAGTATGCTACTGATCTCCATAAGAACACAGCAAAAAAGACTGCCCGGGTCTGAGATCACTCCATCGATTAAATAGAGGAAGCAAATATATGAGCTGGCGTTCTCCTTCAGCAGTATTCAGGTCGATTTGGGCAAGAGAGAAGGGCAACAAACGGACAAAGAAAAATTCGCATGCTGTCCCGTCATAATATGGATGTGTCCTTGGTATCACACAAAAGACTGCTCGGGTCTAACATTCTCATCTACTGCTTGACACCAGAACCATGACGTAGTCAAATTGAGAGTCAAATGAACCTCGCGTTCGCACTTGTCGTGAGCCAGCAACAAGAATCTTTGGGCGTCAGATATGCCAGCTCGGAAGCACTTGCACCGGGCGAATCTGGATTAAACACACAAAATCGACTTTGTTTGGCAACAGACGCCTCAACTACATCGATTAGATTATCGGCAGATTCAGTGCAGCTATGAAGGTGTCTCAGTTCAGGTCACTACTAGCCGTCGCGGGCGTCCTTGTGTTTGCGGCGTCAGTAGAGTCTATCGAGCCAGCCAGGTTTCTCCGACGTGTACTTGGTGGTATACGTCAAAAGGAAATGGGTCCTGGTCGTTTGAACGAGAAGGTTCAAGATTCAGGCCTCACTACAAGCATCTACGGTCCACTGGAGGCGAGCACCCAAGGAAAGAACCGTCGACTTGGCAAGTCCCGGAGGGAGCTAGAGATTGACAATGAAGTGAAAGTGTATGCTGCCGTAGACCAAAACGATCGTAAGCTCAGCAGCAAGTCTTCATCCAAGTCTTCTCGCAGTCGCAGCAGCAAGTCAAGCAAGTCCAGGAGGGAGCTAGAGCTGGAGTTCGACCAAAACGATCGTAAGCTCAGCAGCAAGTCTTCATCCAAGTCTTCTCGCAGTCTCGCAGCAGCAAGTCAAGCAAGTCCAGGAGGGAGCTAGAGCTGGAGTTCGACCAAAGCGATCGTAAGCTCAGCAGCAAGTCTTCGTCCAAGTCTTCTCGCAGTCGTAGCAGCAAGTCAAGCAAGTCCAGGAGGGAGCTTGAGTTTGACGAGATGAACTAAGACGATGTCCTCATGTAGAACAAAGACTAAGGATCGAGGAATATTGAGCAGTAAGTCGTCACACAAGATTTTGTGTGTAGTTTGCTTGGGAGGGAGAGTGGTGTGTCGACACTCAGGGAGGCGAGGTGCCAAGTCCTAGGCGCAATGATTGCATAGGAGGAGTTGCGCCGTCAATAATTGTAGGCACTTGTGTAAATTACTAATGAACGTTTGGATATACATTATCGTTCAACTACCATGCTCCTTATTTCCATCATTTAATGGAACTCACCATCAATCAAATGCATGCACGAGTGAACTCAAAGTCTGGGAAGTAACCTTGCCCAATTGCTAGCACCATAGTGGCTTGAATGACAACCGGCCACAATTTGTGAAACAGAGAAAAGAGGAGAATCACATGTGTGAGATATTGAGAGCCATTCTGATGTGAAATGTCGATGGCCGCCCGAAGGCAAGCCAGGGACCAGAAAGAGCAAACAATGTCGAGCTCGGGGCGAATATACTACCAGTATGTTAAGGGTTTCCAACTCTCCCTCTGGACAATTTGCGGGGTGTTTGTTACGTGCGCCTATTGTACTTCGCTGCAAGTCATTCCTCAACTTCGTTCTAAGCGTGAGGTTGGTACTATGCTGACCGGTTCCTCACAGGTTCCTCAAAGAAATCAAAGGAGCGGCGGCCAACACACTCAGCCCGGAGTCGCCGAGTACCCCCATCACCACATTCAGGAAGTGCGACTTCCTCGGATAAATTGAGCAAGAGAAGTGCGCCACAATGGACTTCCTGGGGACGCCCGTGCACCTCTCTAGCTGGGAGGGGTCGCGGTTCCAGGGCGGTTGGCCTTCCCAGGCGGACCAGGAGGGGCGTGTGTTGGTCTCGGCTGTTTTAGGCAAAAGGCCAGGTCTATCAGCAGCAGCTTCAGATCTATTGATCTCAGGAGCGGTGCCACCGAGAACGGGCGATGGTGGGGACAGCTCCTCTTTCAAATCTTCCAGAGGATCCGAAATCGAGCTGACCACAGCAGACTGACTCCCCTCACCACTCTGTGTGGCATTGGAAAGCGCCTGACGAGCCAGTCGCTGCATGGTGCCCCCCGCCACGCACACCAGCAAGAGGGAAGACGCTGCGATGACCTCCTCGGGAGCATCGTAGCCCGTGGATCCGCGGGCCAGGCCCTTGCGGCGGGTGGGTCGTATGTGTTTCCTTCCACCGCCTCCGCCCGACTTGACCGGGGAAGGGGAGGCGGCCTTCGCGGCGCGGGCGTCCCTCGCGCACTGGACGGCCACGGCGATGGCAGCCTGGGCTGCCTCAGGCGGAAGTCCGAGGGACGACGCCATGCGCGAGGTTAGATCTGCAAGTGCCGACTCTGCAGCACTGTGGGCTGCATTTGAATGGCAATCACCAACTGAGGTGGCTTTGTTGACTGTTGCGAGGTCACTCTCACTCTTCACTGACACGGGCGAAGTCGACGAAGCCCTTCTCGCCGCGTCGTAGGTGGGCGTGACCTTGGCAGGAGGCTTCTGATCCCCTTCTTCAGCCTGAGCGTTGGAAGTGGACGATGACACCTCAGGCAACGATTGAGCAGCTCGCGCCTGCATCTCGCCCTGTGCGGGCTGGGATGCGCTCCCGGGCAGCGCCTTCCTCAGTTCTTCCATCGCCCTGGCGCAGTGTTTCGGCCTGACCAGCAGTTCCGCATTACTCGAGTCTACGCCATTCTCAACATTATATGTGCCGAAGGCGGAGCACACCTCGGTCAGTGTCCGTCCCACCCCAAGCTTCTTCGCGGAGAGGTACAGAATCGCCGAGCCAAGGGAGGCGTGCTGCCTGAAACGATGCAGCTCTGTCGCCAGAGAAGACGACTTCGATGACTTCTTTGCACCTGTTCTTTGCTTGGAAGCATTCCCTCCTCCCTGTAGGCGCGAGCCGGTCAGGGACAGGGTCAACCCAGACGCCTCGCTCAACGACGACAGGCCGCTGGACATGCCCCCAAGGCGGATCCCATCGGTCTTGGTGGCGAATCCCACGAGCGTGCAAGCTGCCATGGTCAACACCTGTCCACTGGTGCCACCCACACCATCAAGACCAAGCTTCGCAGCTGCAGCTTCCAACAAAACCAGCGCCGAGTATAGAGATTTGGATGACTTCTGCAACGACTTCTTGGTGGTGGCGTCCATCCCCCGTAAGTGATTGGCACGGACGGCTTCCAAGGATGATGGGGTCCACTCCCCGTTGGTGGGTGCAGAGGGGTGTCGGGGAGCCCATCGCCTGGCCTGTTCATGCGTACCATGCAGCATGACCGCCACCTCGATTGACCACTTGTTGTCAGTTAATGGAGCAGCGGCCAGCGGTTCAATTTTGGGTCTCTTCCTCGGGATGGGCGAACTCATGACCTTGCCAGCGGGTGGCGATGCCTTCCTCTTCTTGGCTTTCGGCTCGATGGCCTCGCCGTTCATGGCCATGAGGCCCTCGTAGTCCCCATTCGCCTCGATCACCCTCTCCCCCTCATCATCCTCCTCGTCTTCGACTTCCCCCCTGGCAATCCCGGCCTTCCTCGCCTGCCGTTCCAGCACGGCCTCGGCGTACCTCGCCTTCCGCTCCTGCTCCAGCATGTTATCTATGATGTTGTGGGTCCGCCTCAATCTTCCCCTAACTTGCGCCAATCGCCTGCGCTCCTCCAACGTCCCCCCCCCGGTCCCGCTGCCGCTGAAGAACTCGTGACTCACGCTGGTGGGAGCCAATCCCCCCGCCCATCGGGATTCGTCGACGTTGGAATCCCCGCACCGCGCCCTCCGCCCTCCGCGGCCGTTGCCCTTCATCTGCTCCTCGGGATCGCCGTACTCGTTCCACTCGGCGCCCTCGTCCCTCAGCCTCTCGTCCAGGACGGCTCCGCATTGCGTGCACGCCAGGTCTCCGCTGCTGGGATCGGCGTGATGCGAGGTGGCGGGCGCCTTGCAGTGAGGGCAGGGACGTCGCGAGGCGCTCGAGGAGGAGGCGTGGGGACGGGCGTATTCGTAGTGGGGATCGTGGGGCGGACTGTGACGGGGGGGGGAATCGTGGGGGCACGGGAGGTGATGCCGGGACGTGCCGTGTATTCTTTGATGGCGATGCATCGTTGCCAGTATCATCTAACCTCTCTAGAGCTCTGGTGAAGATGGCGTCGATGGTGGCGAAGATGAAAATGATGGGATGCCGTCGATGGCGGCGACAATCCGCTCGGTGCCGCTCGCTCTGAATGCAAAAAATGACAACCACCTGAGGGTTTGATAGTTGATAGCTCCCTCAAAGCGGCTGTCTCCCCCAACAAGGCTCAACAAGGCCGCCCGGCGATCGAAGTCCAGAGCAGAGATATTGTAGCAGCAGAGAGCCGCCTCGTCCTGGGACGACTTCACGACGAGAGCTCGGTCCTGGGATATGTAAATCGGTCAGCGCGCGCGGCGGCCGTGCCTCGGCCATCGTGATGATCGTCGGCATGCATGCCGTTGTCGGATTCTTGTGAGTACGTTTTGAGTTTGGCTGGCGATTGTTATTGGCGATAGTTCAGCGATACTGTCGATGGACAGACGATACACTGTGCGACGGCAAGACGAAGTCATTTGAGCGATCGAAAAAGAACGCTAAGCGAATGTTTCGTAGTCGTATCGAGGCCAGGTAGGTAGGTATCTAAGTCTGTCGCACGACTAACATCGATCTACCTACACCAGCAGGGATCAAATTACACTATTTCTCCAGATGCGATCTATTTTATTGAAAGCATAGAGAGCACATGTTAGTATGTATGGGTGGGCAACTGAGGGCAATTCTACCTGTGCCAACTCGCTAGCTTTGATCTTTTTTCAAAATTTTCCCGCGAATTT
>JALLBE010003292.1:0-11322 GCA_036939795.1 Thalassiosira mediterranea | reverse complement strand
GAGCGGTCGTAAGTGGCGGAGATGTGACTCGTGAATCGACAAGGGGGGAAGACACCGTCCGCCAATGTGACTAGTCTCTGAGGCTTTGTATATCATAAGCCTGACTAAGACATTCACTTTGTAAGTAGGAATAGTACAGGTAAATCTCACTGCCCTCGGAGGCGAACCAGAGGCTTCGCAACGATATCATTGAGATATGTCAATGGATGGTTGACTGTATCTCTAATATTGTCCATGAATATTCAATTCTGGGATATTATTGGGCCGATGAAGTGACACTTTCTAAATGAAAGAGATCGAATCAACAGAATATTTTTTACTTTCAGTCATATCGGATGTCAAGGGTATAATAGCAATAGAACTATTCACGAGAATTTTGTTCTCTTCATACTGTGATACGGGGAGTAACTTATAATTCTCTACTCATTCGCAGTCACACTTTGTCCGTGATATCTTTGAGGGAGGGGAATTCAGGACATTCTACTGTACCGTCAAAGACGCATGCCTCCTCTGTCACGCACGATGGGATGCGTGAGCACCTAAATGAAATCATGCGAAAGTCCCTAACTTTATCGCTCTTTTACGATTGAATGAACAAGTCTTCATAATCTCTAATCATTTTATTACAGGTCATCTGTCTTTGAGAGACATTAAGGCAACTCTTCGTGAATGACTTGTTGCTGAACAACAATGTATACCGATTTGATACGACTCTGTCCCACTTGTACTTTAAAAGCAATATCGAATATTGCCTTGATGGTAATACGATCTGTCGTACTAGAGTTCCGATTAAATTGATGTTCCCGGTTAGCATGCATGGAGTTGTCAGTGCCCTCGCTACCGCGCGCAACAATTGGCCCTGGCTCAATTCTACATACGTGCCTGGTACAAAAGTGAGATTCTGTAAATATTGGCCCTGGGTTGTTTTTCTTAATCGGGAGTCCACGAGCGCGTAAAATCGGGACCTCGATTTCGCGCTAACAAAACGAGCAAAAATCGCTAGTTAATCGAGGGCCAATTGTTGGGAGGGCCAATTGTTGCGCGCGGTAGCTCGGTGTAAACACCTGCCTATCGTACGATGGTGCCAATCACCACAATGCCCTGTGGCCATCAACTTCTTCTTGACTGGCACACTATCGTACCGAGCAAGAAGGGCATGTTGTTGGTTGCAAGATGAGGCACGAAGCACGCACGAAGGTCACCCATCGCACTGCCATCCGACATTTCGTACTGCGCAAAAAGTGATGGTCAAAGCCTGGGAGAGCAATAGAAAATCATCCATAATTCGATCACGAGGCACTTTCATATCATCATAAAATCTTTTCCTCGCCATCCGCATCACCATCGGCATCGAAGTGAACCTGAACAATAACATTCGCAGTAGCATGAACATGATGGTCTCCTCGAGCACGATGATGTCCCTCGTTTCCTCCATGGATCGTCAGAGCATGATGCTCGCAAAAGCTCCCGAGAGCGTCGGAAGCTCCTCCGCTCCTGGCAAGCTGCAGAAGCAGGCTCAGGGCCCTCAGCCCTCTGCTGTCGTCTCAGGCCGACCCGCCGATGTCCTGCCCGCTGGAGCCAGATCCATCCCCAAGAAGCCCATGCGTCCTCTGACTGCCTATCACATCTTCTTCCAAATCGAGCGTGAGTACGTCATCCAGACGACCGCCGGCGACGACGCCGACAAGAAGATTCACGATGGCAAGGTCTACCTACCCGACGTGCCTCGCCGCTACCAGAATGTCCTTCTGCTTCCCGACTGGTTCGCCGGCCCTGGCAAGAGGAGGAAGCGCAAGCATCGCAAGCAGCACGGCAAGATCGGGTTCCTCGAGCTCAGCCGCGTCATCTCCGAACGATGGGCACGATTGGACGAGGTCGATCCCGAGACCAAGGCTTTCGTCCAGGACATCGCCCGGAAGGAGCTCGAGGTTTATTACCAGGAGGTCCGCGATTACAAGGAGGCGACCAAGGACATGAACCTGGAGGACGACAAACCCCAGCTGCCGCCCAAGAAGAAGACCACCAAGAAGCGCGCCTCGCCCACCGGCAGCCTCGGCAAGATGCCCCGTCGCAACTCCATCGTGAAGCCCCGTCCGGATATGATCTCTTCCTCGACGGACGACTTCCTTCCCGCCAGCGTCAGCAACGATATCGATAACTTCCTTTACTCCGTGAAGAACAACATGCCTCTCTTGGGACGCCCGGTCTCATTCGGCGAGTCCGACCTTAGGAGGATGTCCTCCGTCAACTCCAATTCTTCCGAGAATGACTTCTTCCACAATAACTTCAACCGTGTCATGATGCAAGAGAGGAAGCGCAAGATGTTCTCACGAGATGGTCCCATGGACATGCCTTCCATGCCGTGCTTCAACTCCAATCACAGTATGATGATGGACGAGATGAGGCCGATGAAGATGCATAGGAAGATCTCCGAGTATAACAACAACTCCATGCAGATGCCCCAGATGCAACGAAGACAGAGCGCGCCGATGCAGCAGCGGCAGCAGCAGAGCGGGTGTGCCAGCCCGGCAGCCGCCGAGGTCGATATCTGCGACGACGAAATCTTGCAGCTGTGGCAGTTGCACAACTAAGAAGTTTGCCCATTGGAAAGATTCTATGATCCATATGTGCTGTGTAAATATTAAAAGACAACAATATCATGAAACGCTCCAAATGTACAATAAGCAAGCAGCCTGCATGGCGCAGCCCTTCGTTGTTCATATTCCTACCATAGTCCATAGTGTACATCAATACCACTCTATGGTTCACGCCATATGTGCTTACCTCAAAAGGTGATGGGATTGGTGTGACCAGGAACCCTTCATCGAAGTTTGAGAGCTCCTCCACTGAAGGGGCCCGAGACAAGCTAAACGAGTAGCTTGGCATACAAGTAGTATGCACATATCTAGTGTGTGTGTGTGGATTTTCAAGATGGTTCATATCCATGATTTCAGTGAGATTCAGCAGGCAAGGGATATCTTTGAAATACGGGTTTGCGATCAAGGCTTGGTGGATATCTTTCCAGGCAAAGGATCTCGTGCAATACTCAATAGCATACATTTCTTGTCGCATCAATTCAAATTAGTCTGAGTCTGATCAATAGTCCATATATCCATGATTTCATTCAGTCAAGGGTCAAGAGCCTGCCTGTTGATACCCCATCTGCGGTCAAGTGAAGACAACAGCAGGTCGTCTGCAAAACCAACTGAGACACGCTGAGAGTTATTTTGGCATGCAAGTTCATCCTGTGTGTCAGACCATGATTGGTGTGGTGTCTATGTAGGTGTATCTTGCCAAGAGGCATTCTTGGAAAGTGCTTGCTGACCTGGAGCCAAATCTTATCATGAAAACCTTGCCGCCATATCATAATCCAGTTCGGTCTAAGTCTATGTACAAAAATAATAGCACTTGAAATACTGTGTTCGATGCCCCATCCAAACTAGACTCCAGGCTCAAGGCTCAAGGCTCGAGGTTCAAGGCTCAGGACTCCAGGCTCCAGGCTCCAGGCTCCAGGTCAGAGATTTGAAGTGAGCGTACAAATGTACCTTCAAACCAGTAAATATATAGCATGAGTGCAGTGCCATGTTCTTTCGACAAGAACTGACGGCGTTTGAAAATGGTACAACAGTGAGGAAGGGACACAGTACACAGTGCTCAAGGAAAAGATCTCACAAAGTTAAAGTTGCTGGAAAAATGTTAGGGTGGTGCATTCATCGGCTCTCCTGGCTCCTGGTCGCATGTGGACAGGGCTCGTTATGCTAATGCATCAAATAAATTTCTGTTCATTATTAATATTTATGCATTGGACACATGAATCCATGGCTGCGCCACCGTGCTCAGGGTATTCGTTCAGAATATGAAACGGTGCGTTCCCCGCGTCCCACATCTTCTCCCGCGGCCTCTATTACGATTGCTGCAATCTCTCCGACAATTCTTTTTTCAATTCTCCATCTTTTTGACCTTCACGTCCTCCATATCATTATCGTTATCCATCAGAGCCCGTACCATCGTATGCAGATCCTTCAGCCCGTCGTTTAACTCCGGATGCTCCATCCGAAACTTTCCCACCCTGTCGCACAGCCGCTTGAACGGCTCCGTCCACTGGATGTCGTCGCCCTCGTCCCTGGCCCTCCTTTCCTGCCACGCGTTCGTTATGTCCTCCAGCCATCCCTCCACTTCCCCCGGTGGCAACCGCGGGAGCTTTGCCTCGTCCCTCTCGCGAAGAAACCTCTCGGCCTCCGTTTCCGCGAGGATGACTAGGACACATTCGAGCTGTTCCATTTGATTGACGAGCTGGAACTGAGTCCGTCTTTGTAGCGTCCACGTCCTTGCCATCATGAACAATAATATGACCTTAGCGATTAAGAAGGCGGTGACGAGGATGGAAAATCCGATGCAGGCTTTTTGGCCCATGAGATTTATGGCCGCGGATGCGATGGCGGCGCGGTCGTCCGTAGCATCGCGGGCGATGGTGGCGACCGTCTCCTTGACCGTGAGCGGGACATACATGTCACTCATTTTTGGCAAGCCCTCTTATCAGGAGGTATGGCGTTTATTCAGGCGTTGTGAGCTCGAAAGGTGGAGGGTGGACATATCGGGTTACGATAGTCTAGATGAACCCACTGATGACGGCGATGCCGGGTCGGTCGGTCGGTAGTCGATCGGGTTGGGCAACGGTTGTCGATTGTCGATTCCGTCGCAAACGTGGGACGGCTGGAGTTGGCTGGAGCTAGCTGCGAGACCGAACAGCCTCTGCGTGGCACCTACGCTTGAGCTGCGCAAACTCAACTACAGACGCGCCGCGTGATCGGAGGAGGGGGCCGAGACGAAAGCTGGGGCGTCTCAACCTCAACGTCGCGGCCAGATGCGGTTGAGGACGGCCGGCGGTGATGATGATGGGTCGGTGTTGGTGCCTCCGGCGCGACCTCACCACTGGCGTAAAAAGTAAAAAGTAAAAAGCATAAGAAAACGGAAATGACGGCTCCGTATGGGATTATCCCTTTATTTTTCAACATATATGTATATAGTAGTAAAATAGATCATCCTCATAATATATAGTCCATTTTTGGAGTAAATAGATCTAAATATATACTCCATCATCTAAATCATGTTTAATGACGTCATCTAATTAGGATTTGAGATTCAACCATCAACACCACTCGCTCGCCTCGCGCCTCGCCATCGACCTCTCGCGCGACGACCACCATCAACCGACGGACCTCGACGGACAACGCCGACCATGAACGCCTCCGTCGCCATCCGGACCCTGGCCAGGGGAGCCGCCGCCCGCGCCGCCCCTCGATCGTCAGCTGCGACGTCGGCTCGCGCCTTCTCCGCCGCCCCCCAGGCCGCGCCCACCCCCGGCCTCCCCGACTCCATCACCCGCGTGGGAGCAGCCGACGTCTTCCCCAACGAATACCCCGGCCAGAATTACATCTTCAACTGGTGCCTCAACTCCGACGGCGTCACGCCCCTCAAGAAGTCTGCGTTCCGCATCTGCAAGCCCCTCGAGCTTCGCGTGGCGGGATTGAAGGCGCCCGCGAAGAGTCCCCTCAAGGTCAACGCCAAGGGGGAGAGGTCGAAGGTCCCCGAGGCGGGGAGCGACGCGCTGGACTTCGACGCCTTCGACGATGCCCTCCAGGGAGCCAAGGACGCCCTCAGCATGAGCGATTCCCTCTACTGTCCCGAGGGACACGTCCCCGGCACGCGGACGGGGGTCCGGATCATCACCAACGTCGGTGATGGCCTCGCCCCCGACCTCGTGGCGTACCTCGAGCGTGCGCCCCGGGGGGAGCATCCCAAATCGCAACCCATCACGGCCTACATCCTCGCTGGGGGGGAGGAATTCAGCGGATACGCTATCGAGGAGGTGGAGGAGGTCAGCGAGAGCGGACGCGTGGCCGTTTCTGTGGCCAGTGTTGTGATCACCGGGAAGAACCCCTCGCTGAAGAGGGTCGTGGCTGGCATTGAATTGAGCGCGGAGGGATTGGAGGCCGATGCCAAGGAGAGGGCGGAGAAGAAAGACGCTGAGGAGTAAATATGAACCCGGATTGGACGTTTGAGAGTAGATGGAAGTGTCCACGGTGGGGGGGGGAGAGGGGGGGGATTCATGTCCCCCATTCTGCATGTATAACTTGGCACTCCAATAAAGTTTTTTTGGCCATCTAAAAATGAACATTATATTTGATACCTGATACCATCAATTGCAATTCTGAGATCCCCCGTGGCGGATGAGCAACATCTACCAATGGCATCATCATAACATCAAAGCCTATCCTGCATATAAATATAAATAGTTTACATGGACATAGCAAAATATTCATCTTGATGTGTGTCTAATATAATATTTCCCTGCCCCATGTTTCCTGTGCCATAGAGACAAAAGAGGGGGGTATTTTTGGTAGGTGCCATTATTTTATTGTCAAAATGAAATGTTTTGAAATTACTTCACTCCTTATTCTGTTTTGTTGCTGCGAATTTTAGGTGAATCGGACACGCGTCTGAAGCTCTTGAGAAGTCAATCGAAGATGATCGTTTTAGACATCTAATTAAGGTGACCCGCAGGCTAAGGACCTCTAACAAAAATCACTGGGGACTCCCAAAACCAGCCGGCGCGTGCACCATCTGCCGTCACAACACGGCGGAAGTTACCGCAGTAGCACCCCCTCCTAGCCGGTCCGAAACGGCAGCTGCCCGGCCGCCGTCTGCCCAATCTAACGCCGCGGGCCGTCCATAGGCCTCGTCCCCCGGCCCGGACGCGCGGAAGTCGGCTACACGGGCGCCGGCGTCGAGGTCGTATTCGGCTTCAACTTCAACGCGTGACGCGGCGTGGTTTTGAGGCCTCCCCGCGCCGCTGAATCAAAGATAGAGCAGGAGGGACGCCTTCCACTACTTCAATCCCGGCCCGCCGCCGCACCCGCGTCCTCAACACCCATCCCGACCGTGCCGCGGCGGAATTCGGCTACACCAGGCGCGGGCCGAAGTCGAATCGGGATCTGATCATTATCCACGTCGCCGCGAGACATCGAGGCACGTCACGCCGACCCATTGACGCTGTAGACGCCACGGTTGCGCCACCGCGACGGGAAGCCGCGGACCCCCGGCGCAAGTATCAAGGAAGGCCGCCGCGTGCTCGCCGGGCCGCTGCCACCAACGAAACCATCATTATTGCTTCTCCCCCTCTCCAAGTCAAAAATGAGTGACAAAATTGTTGCCCTGAAGACAACCATCAGGGAGAGGATTCTCATCCTCAACAACAAGCTCCCCCGCGACCTCCTGGACTTCTGGATGACCCCGCAAGAGCTTCTTGACCGGCTCCACCATGCTGGGTTATCCAGGGTCGTTGATATTCATCTGCTGCGCGATGCATTGAAATACAACAACAAGTACGACAAGCATCTCAAGGCCAGTGTCTTCAATGATGTGGACTACTTCCGCAGCACTCTGGCCGACATCGAGGACCCCCTGGATCTTGTGCCAAAAGACCAGCGATTCAAGAGGAGGGGGGGGAGGAAGATTAGAATGAACATGAACCCTCCACCTGATTACTTCAAGCATGAGCCCAACGATCATTTCAACATCATTGATCAAGCATGCGAGGAACTTGATCAGCTGCTGAAGGAACAGGCCGACAGATTGCTGAGGATAGAGAGGGAGAAAAGGGAGGCAGAGGAGAGAGCCCAGAGATTTGAAGATGAGCTGATGCGTGCAGAAGAGGAAATGGTCAAAGCTCAGCAGGAATGGGAGCGGGCATACGAGGAGAGGAGGAGAGCTGAGGATGCACAGCCGCCAGAATGGGAGTGGGAGAGGTTGCCGGATCTGGAGCCATACGATGGCAATTGCATCATGTCGGTGTCGAATATGGAGGAGTTTGTGAAGGCATCCACAGCCCATGCAGCCCAATGTCGGATGGGATTGGAATTGACAAAGAGGAATGTCCAGAATGGTGCCTACGTGGAGGAGACATGGAAGTGCCCCTGCTGCTCGGCTGAGTTGATGTTGAGGAACTGTGATTTAGTTCGCACAGCTGTTCTGGCACAGGGGCGAGAGAGTTCCAAGAAGCAGCCTGAGCTCAACATCACTCCTATCAAGGGTGCAATTTTGTGCGGCATCAACAGAAATAAGGCTATCGAATATCTGCAAGGGCAGCTTTGGTATAAAAGTGCCCTCAGACAGCAGTTGGAGAGAGACACAGACGAAGGTGAGGGCAGCCATCAAGGAGACCTTCGAGGAGCGGAAGGTGGAGAATCGAATTGAGCACAATGCAGCCGAACGAGCCGCTGCCAATTATCCTGGTGATGTCAAGTGGAAGGGAGAGGATGGATAGGAGCATACTACGGCGTGTGGAACCACGTCTCAGGATGGAGCAGGTGGCACTCGGATCTACAACAACCGCCACAGAGGACGTCAGTCAGCGTTTGTAGTTAACAGCCGAACAACTGGCAAGCCTTTAGCATTGATTGTTTCTCAGGTGAGAGATACTATTGCATTTGCATTGCATTTGCATTTCAATTTAGAACATCGAACAATATCTCACTCTACATTCACCAAATTTTGAATAATAGATCTAACCGGAACCAAACTTTCAATAATAGATCTAAATCAGAACTATGTTCTTAGTTTCAATCGATGAAAAAAGACTACGATTTTAATCAAAAAAATGTTTTGTATATTTCATCAGCCTGCAGGACAGAGACGGAGCGAGACGATCGACATCATAGCATTTCACTCCATTTCATATGTATTTTGCTGGTCGGCACTTAGCGCGTTGTGGTTTGCAGTTTGCGGACCATTTAGCTACGTATCTACTGTACATTGCTATTTGCGATTTGTAGTTTGCAGCTTGTTGGCGGTTCGTGGACGCTTGAATGACATCTTGTTATTGTACCTACGATTCTCTTGGATTCTCTTGATTTGACGCGCCTGCCAAAAAGGATGGATCTCGTCCCTGCATTCTGTGTTTTGATGGGTTGGGAAGGGTTGGGAAGTGAGAAGTTGGCTGATGTGGTCCGTGATGGGCGGCCATATTCCCATCATATGTAGGAATAGGTAACTATGGGAGCGGGAGATGGCGGGAAGCAGGAAGGGGCGAAATCCACATAGTGCACATAGGTAGCACCAAGGACATCAAAGATTGATCGTCCAAGTCCAACTCCGACAAAAGGAGCGAGTCGCGAAGAGGCAATGACAATTCCGGCAGAGAGTCCGCATAGGTCAGGTCCGTAAGGGTCCGTATCGGGAGGGCGGGGCCCAACATTGCGGCGTATCAATGATATTCGTAGATAGGTGAGAGAGGCGAGGCAGTCAGCTGGCGGAACAAGCAAGGCGAAGAAGCGATGGCGACGTGCGGAGCAGAGGAGAGAGGACGGAGGGGCCTTTGGTGATATTCATTCGTTGTGCTTTCGACGATCGCGGCTGCATGCGCCGAAGGAGAGCAATGGGAGATGACTGATCCGCTGGAGCGTGACTCTGATTGGAGGGAGCCGTGTGCTGTCGCGTCATTTTCGCACTCGGTCGCCATATTGGAGGTCGTGGCTGCGGGAGATCGTGATATTTGTTGCCGCGGTATACACAGCACTGGCAGCTTTAGAGGCATTTGCTCGGATGCCTCCGGTCAGCCGCGCGCGCGATATGGAGTTATCCGTTCGATATCGAATTGCAGGCGGTGGCATTGGCGAGACTTTTTGTGTGGTGACATGGTTATCTGTGATAGCTTCCGCAGGGATGGCATTGGATGACTTTCATCCTAGCTCATCTCATAGGGTGTTGTCATCGACTTTTTTGGTGGTACATCTGTTAGAGAGTGTTGCGAAGTGGTAGCTGGTATCAGCATGTACGATAGCGGCTATTATAGTCCGGTTTCTGGATCTTATCATGGACGCCTGTAGGTGGATTCATGTAAATGCTTGTCCATTTCTGTACTAAGACATCTATGCTGCCGAATGATTTGAACATCATTCTTTGATCAGCGATTAGCCCTAAGTCCTGGCAGGTCCTGGCCCTCTAGCTCCAACAAATCATCGCCCCCGACGGCGTAAAATGTCGCTGGAATATATGCATTGGCTCTCTTGTCAAGAGAGGCATCATCATTTTCTGTCAATGACCTCAGTTCACCGTTTACTTCGACCCCCTCCTTTATGATTTCATCAAAGATTGGTCTATTAATGCTGACAAATGAGGTTCCCTGAGTAGAATATGCTGGACGACGAGATTGTGCTGCGCAACAGCAGCAGATTTGACAAGCTAGTCAAAGGAGAGATTGGAGGAGAGGATGTCACTCTGGTGTTCGTCGAAGAAACGCCCACCGTAGATGGGAGTTCGATTGATGATTCCAAAAGCATTAGTGACGCAAACAAACGCAAACGAGATATCCTTGCCCACAGGGCCTATGTGCACCAGTGCGGTCTCATCCGGGCCGCCCTCGATTGCGACAGATTCGCTGAGTCAAAATGGGGACAGGGTGCGCATAGTCGTTCCCCCGGGTACGTTTGGTGCCGTAGATGGGCTACTCCGGTGGTGCTACGATGGGAAGTGCCGCATCGACGAGGTTGCTCACAGAACTTTTGGGATTGTGCTTTCCAGATGGTCGGCTCAGGAAATGGTTGATTTTTTACCTAGATGCAGAAGACAGGATGGTGGAACCAAAAGTTGCCCCTTTTGCAGTCTACACTCAGTCATATCCAACGAAACCACATTCCGAGATTACGATGATGTTATTGTTATGCGCTTGTCCTCATATTTCGAAAGGAAGGCTGGCAAAAGTGAGGTGCTCAAACGGTGGGCGTCATCACATGGTAAATTCGAAGATGAGGCAGCAGTCTGTACCAACCAGAAGAAACGAGCCCGGATTGAATCTGCCTTACCGGAAATTTATGACAGTGAAATGTTCATTCGTGTTTTGGACCAGTTCTGCTATGGAGGAGAAAAGGGCGTGTTCTATCATGGCATATACTCTCTTGACTTAACCGTTGGTGATGCAGTTAGGGCTTTCGCTGATGATAAGAATCTACCAGCCTCTTGTTTCAGTTTCTTTCGATACGTAGCTGGTGGAACCTTGGGCGAAAGGCTCAATGAGGAGATGACGTGGCGACAACTTGACTTCAGTTTTGAAGGTGGCGATACAGAGATGATCATTGCAATGTTCAAACAAGTTGGTGGGAAGCCTGTCATCAGGATATATTCAGACTGTGCCATCGAGGAAATTACGATTGACCTGGACCTGAAGGGCTGGTCGAACGCTTTGACATATCCTCAAGCAACGTTGAAAGCGGGTAAAACTATTGCTGGCCATGATGGAGATATGCAACTGAGCTGGAATGTTAG
>JALLBE010003265.1:0-13154 GCA_036939795.1 Thalassiosira mediterranea | reverse complement strand
AATTCTATTTTTATGCGCCATCTTATACATTGTTGTACTTGTCGTCTTGTGTCCTTGCCGTCTTGCCTTGCCTCCTCGCCTGCCCTCGACTCGACCTCGCCTTGATGTGCCTCGATGTCCTCGCCTCGACGTCTTGCCCTCGACATCTCGCCCTTGACTCAACGTCCTCGCCGCGACGTGCCTCGATGTCCTCGCCTCGATCGCCTCGCCTTGGCGTCTTGCGTCTTGCCCTCTCCTCGCCTCGACGTCTTGCATCTTGCTCCCTCCTCATCCCTCTCCTCGCCTTGACGTCTTGCCCTCTCCTCGTCTTGACGTCTTGCGTCTTGCCCTCTCCTCGCCCCTCTCCTCGCATCGACGTCCTGCCCTCTCCTCGCATTGACGTCTCGCCCTCTCCTTGCATCGACGTCCTGCCCTCGTCTCGACGTCTTGCCCTCACTTTGATGTGTTGTCCTCGACTCGATGTCTTCTCGACGTCTTGCCCTTGTCCTCAACGTCCTCGCATAGCCGTATCGCCCTCGTCCGCACGACACGGCCGGCGGACATCGCGGCGGCGGAGCCGGCCTGCGTCGAGGCGGGCGAGGCCATCGTTGGGAGGCGGCATGTCCTCGCTGTCCTCGCCTCGCCTCGATATCTTTCCCTTGCCTCGACTCGCCTCGATTGCCTTGCCTCGACGTCTTGCCTTCTCCTCGCCTCAACGCCTTGACCTCGACTCGATGTCTCGCCCTCTCTATTGATGTCCTGCCCTCATGCCCTCAACGGCGACGTCGACTCGACGTCTTGCTCTTGTCCTCGATGTCCTCGATGTCCTCGCATAGTCGCATCGTCCTCGTCCTCGTCTTGCCCTCGGGGGAGGAGGGGGGAGGAGCCGCTGCAGCCACGTTGTCGACGTGACCGTTGGTCACGGCGGAGGCGATGGTGGCTCCGGCCTACGTCGAGGTGCCCACCGGGGACGGCGTAGGGCGGGCGAGGCCATCGTTGGGAGGCGGCATTGCTGAGGGTTGTGTGGAGGGCCCCGTGGAAGATGAGGTTCAACACCCCTCAACTTAGGCGTCATCCCAGCGCGGCAACAGCGCAGTCCCGCGCCCCGCCGCCGCCACCCGACGGCGCCCAGACCCCCCCAGTATAGGCGAGTAGCCGGATATTGAATGACAAAGTCGGCGGGCGTCGAGGGAGAGCGGGAGGTGCGGGGGAGGCGGCGGCTATGGTTTTACTATGGGGGCCTCTGTGTTGTGTGTGGCAAAATCCTGAAAAAAGGGTGCCGGGGGTTGGGCAGCGTGGCAGTTGAGTTGGCTGAACGCCGTGGTACGGAGTTAGTACCTACATACTGATAGGTATCTAACTCCGGGGAGGAATGAAGAGTGCATGGTTTTGGATTTGGGAACCCATCTGAACCCAGAGGCCCACGCACAACGATAATTTGAATACCATGCGGTGGCGGAAAGTGGCTACTTATTCGGACCATGGCGATTTCCCTCTACCTACCTACCTATCTCACCTGCCCGCTCTCTATTGTACCACGATCTCAGATTGTACATAGCGGATTGAGGCGGATTGTAGCTCGCTCCAGCCACTGGACCACTCTAGAGAGAAGCTGTGTAAAAGCTGTGTAACATATTATGTAGGAAGAGGTTAGAGGCCTGATCGGAAGCTCTCGGAAGAATGTGAATCAAGTGATGGAGAGGAAATGAGGGCGGTGGAACCTGGTGGAACACTCAACCCAAGCAAGATGACAAGTCATGCTCCCTACTCACCACTCCTTATGGTTTTACCTTAGGGCTTTGGGATCCCATCGATGAATCGAATCCCATGTGATGACAAAACTGGGCCACAAGACGCTTTCCCTTGCCTCGATCAGATCGAGTCGACCCGCCCTTCGCACCTCCGCTCCTCTCGGACCACAAGACAAAAGCTGGAGCCTGTTTGGTGCTCAGAACCTATCGCAACAACTCTGTCTAACCTCCGTGACTGACAAGTAATGATGGAGAACAAATAATAGAGCATGATCCATATTAGGGGGTACCATACTATACTCACCCCAACATGACAAGTCCTGTTTCTTATTGTATCACCACCTCATTCATGGTGTCCTGTCAGCTTGTTGCATTGCATGCAGACCATTTCCGGTTGAGGCGTATCCTCGATGCATCCAGGGTCTATCCCAGCCCAAACACTACGGCGAGCAAAAGATAGATGCTTGTACATCTGAGAAGTATTTGCTAGATTTATCAAGCTGAAGATGTATTCAGGTTGTCTGCGCATTAGGATAGGCCCTCAAACTGGCCGTGTGTTGCGCCCTATGGATACCGTAGCCCAGCCGGTCGCGGCTTTTGAGCATCGTTTCCCAAATCACCATTGTACGCACCGAATCGCTGTGCTGCTCACATAGATTGCGACTCGACTCGTGGCGCGCCTAGTTCGGCACCAGTTCCTTCCTCTTCACCCCCGGGACCTTTGCTGGTGCTGATATGCTGAGAAATCGACAGCCTCTCGTCTGAAAAGTACTTCCTGTAGTTCCGGCTTATCTGCTTCGACCGCTCAATCAACCCCTTGTGCAGGTTGGCATCCGTCCCCTGGAATAACCTGATGGTCTCGTTCACCGCCCAGGTGGGGTTAGGGATGAAAAACGGCCAATATCTCGATTCGATTATGACCACCTTCAGCTGATGATATAGCATGGGGTACACCTTTCCCCAGTTGATTCTGGGCTCGTCCTCGTCGAAGCTTTCGATTAGTCTTCTGTTGCATGCATCGACCCTTGATTCAAGGATCTCGAATGCCGCGGAGATCTTGATCGGCACAATCGAGTTGCACCCTTCGAGAGCACTTTCGAACTGTTTGGTCAGCGTGACGTTACTCTCGCCGTTCGGGCCTCCATCTCGAGTTGTCTCGAATGGAGTGACACCTTCGCCATAGGTACCACCACCTTCTCCCGCGAGCAAAGACTGGCCTTCTCCCTCACGGAGAGAATCAGACAATTGGAATTGGCGATTGTTCCCGACAATGTTCTGCTCTCTAGCTTTCATGGCGGATAAATTGAACAGACCGTCAAGAGTTTTTGCCACCGAGCCGTGGAGAGCTGCCCTTGAACCATAGTCTAGCTGTTTCGTTAGTGACTGCCAAAAGATCGAAACTGAGGAGAGTATCGCTATGAGCATCACAGCGTTTACCCTCGCGTTCTTGAATGTATTGTCTTTAGACTCGGAGAGAACAGCCAAAATCGCACTGGCTGGATATTACCAGGGAATGATGGTGCATTGTGAGAGCGGACGCCATGATGTGCACATCGGTGAAGCAAACGGAACGAAGGCTGACGCTTACTTACCCAAGGTTATGACAATCGATGGTAGGAACAGGAAGTAGTCGTTTTTGGCCTTGAAGGCAAGAATGAACGAGGCATAACGTGAATGATATTTACAGTAGGAGGTTCGGTGTTCAGTGGGGCTATTGTACGTGTGATGGCGCAAACTGCTGCATATGAAATTTCAACCCACCTTCAAATGAATCGATGCGACGAGGTGCATCTGCTGCTCCTTGAGCACGCTGCTCATAAGATAGTCGAGCTCGCTGCGACCCCCCATATTTGCTGCTTTGGAAGCTTGTCCTTCGGCCGGTGTTGTGCTCATAGGTTGTGCTGTCGAACGAAACCGAACGAAACTAAAATATGATAGGAATCACGCCCCTCTGCACCTGGAGGTATTGTACCTCTCTAGAGGTGAAATGCCCGCTCGAAAGCAACAAGCTGTTGAGCGGGGCGATGCAGGTGTCACATGTGCCATCAGAGTCCAGCCGACCCATTCATTTTTTGCCGGCCATGCATGCCCCCAGGCCCCAGCCATGCCCTTTGCATTTCCTTTACAAGAACGCGCGCGCGGCTCCACATTGGCTCGCTCCACTGTGTCTCTCATAACATTTCCAACCGAAGAGCCCACATCGTTTTGTGTTCGAGCTCTTGCTTTGTGAGACTTGTGCTCTCCACTCCCAGGGGTACATACCTAGGTACAATACTCCACTCCTCGCTCTCTTTATTTTTTACAAGAGTGTCAACAAGACCAAGTCTCATCTCGTGTCTTCGTATCATGCGTCGGAATCAATATTTTTCTACAAGATCCAATAAATCGGCAATGCCGGCCCCCACATTTTCATGCCTCGAAATGGGAGAAATCTCCTTCGCTCCAAAGTCACAATTTGAATGCATTTGAATTATCGTGTCACGCGGGTCCTCGCGGGTATGTGTAGAGGCCCCTCCCTCCTCTCACCGACATCATTACCTCACACCACGCTGCCGATCCATCCCACCCGTCGAGGCGATCGATCCTGCCTGCCTTCACTTCATTGCGGCTCATCCTCGCAGCGAGCGCATCCATCGATCGTGCGAGACGCAGGAAGTGCACAGTGTGGCGGCCACTCTCTCTCTTTCCTTTTGTAGCCGAAGGTGCTCTCCGGACGAGAAGAAGTAAGACCTCCGAGCGATATGAGCAACCTCTATCCCCACCTCAACTCCCGCAGCGGGGGCGGCGGCACCAATGCCAACGTCAATAATGCCTATGTCAACGCCACCACCGGCACCAACCCCGCCACCGCCACCGCCACCGCGGGCATAGGCTCGTTCGACGACTACGATTCCATAATCGACGGAGTGGAAGAATTCAGCATCGGACGCAAAACGACGGATTCCGACGACGTCAGCTCCATGATGATGAGCGAGATGGGCGGCGCGAGCGTCGTCATGGCGGCGGCGGCGGCGGCGAACGCCGGCGCGGGAGGTGGACCCAATACGCCTCCGAGGAAGGCACGGGTCTACGGGGCGGGAGCGGTTGCGAATGCGGTGGCGGGAGGAGGAGCCGGGAACGCGAAGAACGATGGTGAGGCCCCCTCCCCCGCCCGATCCGTGAGGTGGTCCGACGAAGACGATCCGGACGCCCGACTGAGGCGGGCCCTGGCGGACGCGGGAGTCTCCGATTCGATACTGAGATCGGAACGATCCGAGAGCGAGACCGGCAGCGAATCTTTGCCAACCCTGGATCCCACGTTGGATCCCACCCTGCAGACGGTCGACGCCGCCATGATACACAGCTCCTCGGCACTCGAGATCGGCGAATTGGGAGGGGACGAGACCACCGCGGATGCGGGGAGCTCCACCCTGCTGAATCTGCAATTGGAGACCGATAGCAACTGCAGCGGTAACTACTCGAACGGGAGCGGATATTATCACGTGGGCGACCTCGGATTGGATTCGGGAGACGTCAGTGCCATACTGGGGGTGGGGAGCGAGGACACCGCCGTCGACAATGCTGGAGGCGGCGGCGGCGGGGCGAACGACGATGATGCGGGCAACAACAATAGTAGCGGCGAGAGGCTGTATCCCGCCCCGGATCCGTACGATACCGATGCCGATGGGATCGATGGTGGCGATGCGGCAGCCAATGCAGCCGATGAAGAGAGGGGCGATCGGCATTCCCTCCCCTCGGCGGACGAGGTGCGAAACTACGCGGCGTTGAAATCCACGCACAAGGGCGATGTGGAGGATCAGCGCATGGCGGTGAGCGGGCGGCGCAAGCGACAGTTGGGACCGCTTGGCGACGAAATGTCCTACGCCAGCGGCAACAACGTTGGTCAGAGTCATTTGAGTCGTTTCAGCACTCGCGCTACCGAGAAAACTAGCAACAAGGCCGGCGATGGGGGACGGCGGTCCCAAACGCTGCCCTTGGACCACAACGGCGGGCACTGGGATCACCGCCAGCACCATCCCTCCAATCCTTCCAACGCTTCGGACGCCTACAACTTCGACGACGAGTACTACGACTATGACGACGAGGGGTTCCTCCCCCGCTGGATCTCCGCCTCCTCGCGTCGGGCCAAGTGTCTGCTCGTGTCCACGGTCGCCGTGGCCTTCGGGGCGATGGTGTTGGCGGCGGTCATGCTGGGAGTGTCCTACGGCAACGCTGGTGGTGGAAATGGCGGAGGCGGGAATGTGGCGACTCCCGACAGGGCCGAGGGCGCCGGCGGTGCCGTCTCGGACGTGGTGCCAGCGCCCGCGGCCGTCCCGACGACGGGGCCGACCGGGTGGCGGCTTGTGGAGGTGGCGCAGGAGAGCGATGAAGACACGACGGCGTACCCCACCGTGTACCCTACGTACGAGCCCTCGGGGGTGCCCACGCGAGTCCCCACGCAGGCGCCGACGCCGGAATCGACGGCGGCGATCACCGCGATGGGGTCGTTCACGAGTGAGAGCTTGGACGTGGCCGAGGCCCCTCCCACGGTTTCTCCCAGGGAGGAAGGGGAGGAGGAGGAGGAGGAGGAGGGTGTGACGGCGGATGCGGGGACGGAGGAAGCGCTCCTCGACGCATCGGACTTCGAGCTCGACCTCGCCTCGGAAGGTCCCTCCTCGTATCCCTCCACATCCACGGGGCCGACTCCGGAGCCCACCGATATTCCATCGACGCGGCCGAGCGCGCTGCGATCGCCCTTCCCGCCCACCTCGTCCGCCGTGCCCACCTCCCATCCCTCCTCGGCTCCCACCATCTCCTCCTCCCCCCCATCCATCCCCTCCTCGTCCCCCACGGTATCTCCCTCGTTGGTCCCATCGACGTCGTCGTCTCCCAGCTGGAGCTTCGGCGACGACGCATTGGACGAGGGCGACGTGAAATTCTACTTGATGGGAGACGGGGGGAGCAATTGGCAGTTCTGGAGCGAGAAGATGGGGGGGTTGCCGGTGGAGGAGGATCATCGATTCGTGGTTCACCTGTGAGTGCGGTAGCATTTCCGTTATACATATTTGTTTTGTGCACGATTTCGGAGATCGATGTGTCCTGTTGACAGAGAGAGCAGGGGTTCATCGCCACAAAGGTACCCCATCAACGAGAAGGTGCCCACGTGATGCCGTTGATATGTGAGATATTGGGAGGACTTGTTCGGTTTTCCGACATCTTTATGTGGTGTAAAGACTGTCTCACGAGCCTCCAGAGCCTCGAGTGCTCAAATGAGGAGAGAGAGAGAGAGAGAGCTTGGCCTCGAAGCAGCGCGTAGCGTGTACTATATGGCGGTAGCAGAAACGTCAGAATCTGTGGCAGGAATGGAAGCTTTCGCAACCTGGTGTCTGCGGCGACGTGGCCGCTTCGATTATTTGCATCTTCGTGTATCAACTTTCTGTCAACGCGCTATGGATATACATGAATGTATGAACGAACGACTAGAGGGTGCCTTGACAACATGGACAGTGCCGACCATCACTGGCATGCATGAGCACGTATTGAATTGTGAATGCCTCGATATTATGGTCTTACCCCCCCGTCCTCCATTTGCCAAACAGAGGAAGCGCCACACGCGCCGTGGACAACTGCGCGGCCACCGCCTACTACCGCACCCAGCTCTCGCTCAGCGTTTCGCCCCTCGTGGTATACTCCGTCCCGGGCAACAACGACTACCCCCAGTGCGACGACCCCGCGGAGGGGAAGGGGTATTACGACGAGCACATGATGGAGATTAATACCCTGCACTGGAACGCCACCGAGGATTACGACCTGAAACGCCAGGAGAGGAGGAGGGAGAGCTTCTCCTTCCTGTACAGGAGGGTCCTGTTCGTGGGTCTGAACGCGGTGACGAACGCCGACGTCAACGAGACGAAGTCGATCGTCGAGGACGACATCGAGTGGGTTACTTCCAACGTCGAGGCGTACGGGGACAACGTCGACATAATATTCGTCATGGGATACGGTCGGCTGCTCGCGACGGAGCTCGCGCCGTTCTACGATGCCATGGTGGCCAAGAAGGAGAGCGGAGAGTGGGACGCGCTCTTCGTGTACGCGCGGCGGGCGAGCGAGAGCGGGCTCGACAAGGATGTTGGAGGGAAGGGGGTGAGGGACTTCGTGGAGCTCAAGGTCGGGAGCGGCTGGCCCATCATGGATGTCAGGGCGAGGACGAGCGGGAAACCCAAGATCGATTATAGGAATGTGGTCGAGGAGGAGGTGGAGGATGATAAGGAGGAGGTATGATATCTGCCGTGGCAAGCTGTGTGGCCTGTGGTGAAGTTGTCATCGCTTTGTGTGAATGATTCGATCATCGCTTTCCCTCCAACAGTCGGAAGAGCTATTATGTGGAGACAGAATTACATCTTACATGGGTCAACATGGTTTAATAATTATGCATTTTTCAGTAGATTTGTTGGTCGATACATAGATGCATGTGAAGTTAGATATGCATAGGCACGATCTCTTCCAGTTCCGCAGACTTCCGCAGACATGGCGACACCAGTACGATACCTCTAGAGCTATCCGCCTGTCGCGAGCGCGGACCCGGAGGGGCGCCAGGACAAAATCTGGACAATGTGGCAGCGAAAAAAGCTTTCGGAAGCTGACAGTGGCTGGTGGTACAATACACAGGGAAAATGACTTGTTGTGTTGGGATTAGTGTCCCACGAAGGTTCGACAGGGTTGCTCGAGCGGCCCAACAAGTTGTTGGCCTTCTGTCTTGTGGTCCTACTGGAGCATACCTACGATACTGGAGAATACTGGAGCATACTGGAGCATACTGGAGCATACTGGAGCATACTGGAGCATACTGGAGCATACTGGCGTACATAGTTTTACATACAAATAAGCCACTTTCGTCACCGAATGGGATCGATCGTTCAGATGGGTTCCCACATTTAGCCCTAAGGTGTACCCCTGGCTGCCTACGCGAGCTTGAAGCAAGCCAGCTAGAGCTAGAGGTAGCTATCGTAGCAGTCCACTCTCACCCGTGCACGGCTTCATGCCACGGCATCCGGGCCGAATGCCGTAACGCAGAGTTAGCACAGAGAGATTGTTCAATTTCTGGTCCACTCTCCTGTTCACCTCTGAAGGACCAATTTCGGCAAAGCAAGTCCAAGACACTACCAGGCACTACAATTTATCTCAAATGTCTGAAACAGTCACACCGGCTATAACCGATATTGCCTAAGATAGTCGTGGAGATAGACTCTTGTACAATACACTTGCGTACATCCCTGCCTCACATTTTCCCTCGAGCTCGTTGAGCGAGCAGAGGGCATGCTTGATATTGTGATGATCGATTCGAGCTGATGCGAAGGCAGTAGGGAAAACTTCTTGGACCAGATAAGAAGCCACTTTTGTCACCGAATGAGACAAGTCAATCGATCGGTTGAGATGGGTTCCCACGGGTATGTAGCCCTGCCTAGCCTATGGCAAAGCCTCTGGCCAAAACCATTATACCTAAGCGTCCAGCAGTTACTCTCCGGTGTCTTGGGCTCTAGGTATGTAGGGAAAACACCCTTAGAGCTAACGTAGGGAGAAAGCAAGACCACGACACTATATCAGGCACTCCTTATTTGTCTCAAATGTCTGACACAGTCTTTCTAGAGCAATAGCCGCTATTGCCTACCATAGGCTTCTGTACAATAATTACGTACATTCTTACTACTCACATTTTCCCTCAGCTCGTTGAGCAGGGGGGCGCAAACCCATTCCAAGATAGCTGCGCCAGGCTGCGCCAATGATCGAGCAACCGAACTGGAGACCAACTTTGGCCACGGAGCGTATTATCATCATCTACCTATTCAGAATTGTACTCAAGCTGACATAATTTTCCACAGATCATCATCATTGATGTATCAATTCATTCCTCCGCCATCACAACAGCCATGCCGATCCTCCGCGTAGACTCCCTCCGAGAATGCCCGTTGCCAAGAGTGGAGAGTCCAAGGGCAGTAGCATATTTTCCCACAGT
Organism: Thalassiosira mediterranea; assembly: GCA_036939795.1. NCBI lineage: Eukaryota > Bacillariophyta > Thalassiosirophyceae > Thalassiosirales > Thalassiosiraceae > Thalassiosira > Thalassiosira mediterranea. The sequence goes on along the minus strand of JALLBE010003265.1, from coordinate 3,431 downwards.
ATCAACCTCGGTTCCAATGAAGGATCACCCGAGGACTGTTCAATTCTCCTCGACTTCAAAACTCCATTGCTACGAAGCAAACGAGTCCAACTCATGGTACTCAAAAAGGGATTACAAGCGATTTGCGATGGACGCGAGACGCGACATTATCTTGCTCCGAGAACTAATGAAGAGCGACTGCCGCGACGAGCGTCATAATCCTTGTCCCGTTGGACTGGAAAAGGCACTCATGTCCAAGGAGTACAGCGAGCGCCGCGTAGAAGCAAAGAGGCTCGTACTTCAATCTGTTTTGGAGATACAAGAGGGTTCCATGTCAGATGACGCCGACAAGCGACAAGCCAAGATAGCTTTCGCCTCGACGACAGTGTCTAGGTGGTCGAGATCGCAATCGCAGCTGATAGGAGTTGCCCAGTCCATGTACAGTGCATGACACCGCCGAGGCTACCACCCCAAGTTTTGTACACATTGAACGTCAAACAACAATACCAATTTTTCTTTAAACTATCTAGGCTGCCACATAACTTAAATGAGAGTGCGTAGACTCTCTCTTCTGTGTAGATGTATATGATCACCAGCTAGATGTCTCCAGTGTGCCATCAGCCCTCATCATGAGAGATAGGGTGAAAGCGGTGATTCCATCGTTGATGCAGACAATTGAAGGGGCCGCAAGTCAACTTCTACATCAAGGAATTACATATTAATGAATTGTAGTCTAGATCTTTCTTGTTAGAAAGTTCTACCCAGAAGCGATTGTGCCTGGAGACAAACTGAGATCATTACTGCTCCTCGTGAGGTACCAAAATATACTTCACCGAGATTTATCTCACTATCGAAATGATCCCCGTTCGATACTTATCTAGTGCTCACTGGGGACATATCTCACAAGTGTGGGAACAGGAGATTGCACTCCATACCTACCAAGGAGGAAGGGATATCATAATATTAACAGCTGGACTTATCGACTTCATATTGACATGCTCAAAACTTACGACCCTTGTAGACATTATTGGAGGAGAATTGATTGCGGCTGTTTGGACATAAATATCTTTTCATTGCATTCATTGCAATGCTCTTCAAGACTGGGGTGTGTGACAAATGTGATGGAAGGAGTCCGCTTATGATGTGCGCCCTTCGTGAATTGAATCAGTACGATACTGTTTTAAGAAATGCTGGGCGTGTTCCTTTGTGAGGCAGATGATTGAATTGGACGGATGCTAACGTTATCAAAGCTGTGATGACGTTACGAATCGCGCAGCAGCCCGAGCAAATGCTCCGCGGCGTGGAGGCCCGACAACGCCGCACCCTCGAAACCCGGGGTGTGTCCCGACACCATGTCCCCCGCCTGCAGCAGCATGAGCCCCTCGTCCGCCACGAACGGCAGTAGTAGCCCGTCCTCGCCTTTGTCCGCGTCGTATGCCTGCCGCTGCTTCCTCGTCGGCGCCAGCGGAAACCTCCCGGAATCGTACTCCACCCCCGAAATGACCCTCCTCCGCGCATCATAATCCCGCGACCGGGCATCGTCGTCGCCATGATCGTCCTCGTCATCGCGCCTCCTTCGCTGCCGCTCGTGGCCCGGCATCGCCGACCCCCACCGCTGCGCGTCCAGGTGCGCCACCCCCGGCAGCTCCTCCAATGCGTTTGGGCCGAGGATCCCATCTTTTCTGGTGACCTGCGATCGAAACGCCCCCAGCAGGTCCGGGCCGGGCACCGCGGCGAGGTACTCCGGCGACTGCGGCACGAACTCTCCGGTGACCGGATCCTGCATCGGCGTCTCTTCTATCCTTGCCATGGCGTACTGGGGGGTGCTCACGATCGTCCTGCGCGTGTTACAAAAACGGAACAATGTCCAAGTAATCAGGTCTCTCATGCACAATATCACGCTCGGAGATTCGAAATCGCACCCACATCGATCCGCGACGTCAAAAATTTACGGTCGGCGACATCGCGACATCGAAGTATCATCGAAGGAAACCATCAATATAATACTCACCAGCACTCCCTCCGCCCGCTCTCGTCCATGCCCGGCTTGCTCCCCGACCTCCCCGCGAACCAAACGACATCATCGTCGAAGGACGCCGCGTCGAACGGCACATTGGTCTCCCCCTCGAAGGCAACCATGGCCGCGAACAGCGGCACGCGCGCGCCGGCCCTCCTCCTCACCCGCTTCGCGAACTCGTCCGGCACTCCGGCCGAGGCGCGGTGCCACGATCCGAAGGAGCTGCTCAGATCCGTGAGGATGACGGCGTCGTACCCGTCCGGGTCGCCCAGCACGTCGTTGCCGCCGCCGTCCTTGCGCGCGACGGATTCGGGGGTGTCGTGGAACGCGGCCTCCCCGTCCGAGCCGCGGAGCCTCCACCGCCTGGGACGATTGGAACCGCCATCGCCTTCCCCCCCATCGCCATCGACGCCGGGATCGTCCACGCGTTCCAGACGGGCCACCCTCGTGCCGGCGAACAACTCGAACGACGAACCGGACGACCCCTCCGCCGTCGTCGAGACCGCCTCGTCGATCTCCCCCAGCACCCCCCCCACCACTCCCGCCATGCCATCGGCGCCGACGTAGAAGGGCGGGGAGGACGGCAATCCGAAAAACTCCACGCTTTCGTCGACCCCCTCCGGCGACTTGGCGAACGTTCCCTCCCACTCTCGGACGAATCCCTTCGAGATCCATGTGTCGACCATCGAGCGAAATATGGGGGTGTCCGCCCGGAAGAATTGGCAGCCGTGATCCCACCTCATCGTCGTCGCGATGCCACCGTCGTCGTGATCGTCGTCGTTGTCGTCGTTCGAGGAGGGCGGCGCGGGGGAGGATCGCGAGCTCGCGCGCCCCCCCGGGCCGCGTCGTCCCTGGTCGAACGCGTGCACGACGATGCCGCTCCTCGTCGGCCCATGATCATCGTCGCCATCGTGGTGGTCGTCATCATGGCCACGACGAGCGGCACGCGGCAGCAGCAGCGCGCGGGCGGCGACGGCGCCGGCGATGCCGCATCCCACTATGGCGATGGATTTGGGGGCGGGGGCGGACGACGACGACGACGACGACGATGCCGCCATGGTGCAATAATAATATTTGTGGTTTTGGAGGATGATGACATGAGATGGCCGACGAGCTACCATACGCTACCATAGCGATCGAGCGCGAGAAGCGAAACGCGAGAGCAATGACGCACGTGTTTGGAGTCAAGGCTGATCATCTGCCTGCACTATCGAACCTCGAAGATACTGCCCCGCGTAGAAATGTGTGGAGGAATAAGTAAGGCTCCGTTTTCGTCGAGCGATTTCTTCAATGTTTCCTTTAGAGCCTGCGGGAACGGCGATTTTTACCGATCTTCGGATTCTTTTCGTAAGCTACGTAAAAAATTACGCGGAATCCAAATGTCTAAATCTTCATGATTCGGCGAAGGATTCGCTGCTAGACATTTTGTACGGAT
>JALLBE010003254.1:0-14518 GCA_036939795.1 Thalassiosira mediterranea | reverse complement strand
TACCACCATCCTATCAACGAGTCCTAAGTTAGTGTAATCCTATTTCCAAGTCTGGGGCGGGTGCGGTTCTTTGAAACGTGACCGATCTTCAGATCCTGCCTTCAAAACGTGACTAGGTAGAGGTAGAGAGAGGCACCAATGGTTGAGCCGTGGCTGGGCGGCAATAATTGGCGATGCCTGTTGTTTCAACTAAGTGAGTTGGGAATTATCATTGAGATTTTGAAGGAATGTCATCAACATCAATGTTTTTGGACAGCTCTTGGTACATTTGGAACACTAATGTAGAGTTTGCAGTTGTGGTTGTGGCAGTGCAATTTCTTGAAGTTAATGAGGATACATTGCTATTGTGGCAAATCAGCACGTCCGCTGAAGAAGAGAATTAATGAGCACATTACAGCACTCAACAAATTCTGGGACAAAAGAAAGGATTTCAATTTCAATCAGGCCTGGGGCCTGGTTGAAGATGAGATCTGATCGATTGGTCCAAGAAGGTTCAGATTCAGAGTCAGAGTCCGTCTCTCAGGTCACGACCCGCTCACGGGCAAGAGCAGCAACAACACCTACCCCCAGGACGGATACTACCAGACCTCCATCCACTTCTAGGAGTCACGGCGCCTTGAGTGCCCTGATCGAGCTCTTTGCAAATCATCCCTGCCTAGCAGGTCCTAACATCCAACCTCCTCCAACCATTTTGGAGTTGGAGGAAACCGCTTCGATCTGTAGTGAGATCCAGACTTGTGACTAAGTCAGCTTGGATTTTGGGGTATTCTAAGTTTAAGTCTAAGTTAGCCCCAGAGGGGCCCGACTTATGACTTACGACTTAGATCATGACTTAAACTTAGCATTTCCAAGTTTGGGAGACTCCAGGAAACAGGTCAGTATTCCCACAAATCCTAGGAGTTGCAGGAATTTTGCTCTATATGCCGTGGCTTTGATGCTTGAGCGCTGAATTTGTTGCAAGGAAGGTAGTCTCAGAGGTGACGGCAAGTCGAATTCTGAGTTTTCTTTGGATTTTTTGGTGGTATTTTTGATCGGGGCTCTTACTCGAATTTGAATTTGGAGGGTTGGCGGAAAATTGTCTCTTGGTGGCAGGTTTTAGACCCCCGGTGGCAGAGTGGTTATGCTCAAAGTTAGGGGGTCTATTGGCATGGGGTCGAATCCCGAAGGTCATGTAGTTGTGGCAACTAGTGCCAAAAACCGCGGGTTCGATTCCCGTACCATGTAGCACCGGCATGAATGTGCCAAAAAACCCTTAGTCTGGGTCTGACCCCCAGCCACCCTTGTACTCCCATATGGGATGGGTGTAAACCGGGAAAAGCTAGTTAAAAACATCCACATCCGACCCTCTGGGGACAGGACACCCGGCGCTAGAGTACAGTGGGTTAGTCAGGATTGCGCAAGCAAAGATATTCTGGCTAGACAGCTCAAGTATCCGGAAGGGTAGCGCGCGCAGCTACCTGGGCGGAGGCGCTCCTAGAATGGCCCAACTGAAGAGAATGGATGTCGGTGGGTAGTTACTGCCTGCTTAAGATTTCTTGGGAGTTGAGTTGTACCCTGGGACTTGACTAACCCCAGAGACGGTAAGTGCAACTTGGGGGGATTCGACCCCCCTAGCCGACCATAGGACCTGCAAATAGGCGGGCTGTGGTCGGCTAAACTTCAGGCAAACATAGCCAGTCAGTGTGCGAATTTTTATGCAAACTTATTCTGGGGGATCGACAGGCTCCTGGCAGTCCGATCGTTTGTTCTTGTTTCTACTTGTATAACGACATACTATAAGGTTTTAATTTACTCTCTCTTGGTGGCAGGTTATTTTTGGTCAAGTCACTCCCCCCCAGAAGTAGGAAGATAATTAATCTCACTGTTTCACCCGACAGAGCCCTAGATCTATATTATGTACATGTTGTTCCATGCACGCCCAAAAAAGTCGTGCATAATCTAAATCTTCTATGGTACGGTACTTTTGTGAAGTATCAATCCTCAGTATGTACAATATACAAAGGAACAGTACATTAAGTCCCACACTAGCACACGACAAAAATGTAGTGTCAAAAACCATGATTCTGGTCTCATTGACCATCAAACTCTGTTGAGAGGACTCTGGAAGTGTGGAATTGCTCATACATCACCAATAATCCACAAGTCCCCATTGATCCATTCCACAAGTCCCCAATGCGCACATCCAAATGGTTACATTCAATTCGACCAAATGGTTAAATTCAGAATAACCCTTGATTTTAACCCCCACAACCCAATACCCTCAAATATACAGGTAGACAATGCATTTTAGGCGCGTTCGGGACTCTCCCCCAACACTAGGGGCTCTACCCATAACTATCTACCTAGTAAAAATAAAATAGCTAATTTTTGGTCTGTCCTTCACCTCTCAAAAAAAGCTTGGGAGAATTCATTATCCCCTCAAAAAACCCGTGCCTTTTTTTCAGCAGACAGCCGTCTCATGGTCCCGCTCCCCGCTCCAACCTCCTCCTCGCCAATCGGGTCACGCTTTAAACAAGTCGCGAGGCGTTTCATCGTCGTAAAATCGCCCTCGACGGCGTCCCCGAGGGCGAAATCGCTCGCGCTGCCGCGGCGGGCACGCGATTCCGGCTTCGCAGCGACCTCCATATACACCCTGGGTAGGTCGCTGCGAAGTCGGAATCGGCGTTAGCGCCGCCCCGCGGCGACACAACAACACAACGCACTCCCCATGACGCCGTAGATCACGACGGTAGCCTCATCCCATCCTATTCTCGTCCTCCCCAGGCCATCACAGCCGCCCTCCTCCCCAAGAAGTTCACCCACATCACTCACGGGTTCGTCCGTGACACCGGCCGACCGCGCGGCGCGATAGACGGCGCGTCTACTGCCTGCGAACAGTGCGGTTAGCCACGGCCGGGGATCACCGTGACAAGCCGTGTCCAGCCCGGCCGTGCCGTCTCCGTCCTCCAACCATATTCAGGCCGCCCGCCCGTCCCGCGGCCAAGCCGAGGCGTCCACGGAACGTTAGACACGGCCGGTTCACGGTTCCGTGGAACCCCTGCCGTTCAAATAGGTGAGTGATTATTCAACAAAATCATATTTATTTATGATTATCAGGTTGAATAACCATCTCTGTGTTACTTCTTTGATCAAGATAGCAGGGAACGGCTAGACGGACAAGGAAACGCGGCGGGGAGGACGCGCGGGACGGGCACGGCCGGCTGAGGGGAGGCCTGCAGTAATGCCAGATGTGGAAAGGGAGGGGGGAGAAGGCGGCGAGCCACCTCCCCCCAAGAAGAAAGTCACGTGGACACGGAAGACTCCGAATAACCGGAGGAAGTTCACCCGCACAGTGAACAAGAAGAAGCAACAAACAGCAGATGAAGCAGCAGCTGCCGGGGCCGTTGGGGATGGTGCCATGGCTGCCGGGGAGGTGCATCCCAATTTGCAAGATGCAGGAGGGGCTGGAGGTGCTGCAGCTGCCCTCCAGGGTGCCAGGGCTGCCGGGGAGGTGCATCCCAATCTGACAGATGCAGGAGGGGCTGGAGGTGCTGCAGCTGCCCTCCAGGGCCCAGGGGCGCCACAGGTGGGGATGATTGACCCTGGGGCCGGCCACGAGCGAATGGAGGTTGATTCTAATGATGCTGCAGATGCTGTGGCGCCCGGGGGCGATGCCAGGGCTGCCGGGGAGGTGCATCCCAATCTGACAGATGCAGGAGGGGCTGGAGTCCAGAGTGGGGACGAATATGATTCAGATTGTTGCCCCAATGATCTTCTCAATGATTATGACTCATCATCTGACGAGGATGATGATCGCCCATCTGTGTACTTCTCTCCTCCTCGACGAAGAGTCGCTCGAAGGATAACATCGCAGCAGACAAAGAAGCTGGACACTTCGGGGATGACTGCCACCCAAGTGAAGAGAAAGCTTCGAGATACTTTTCAATCCAACAATAAGCTGAGAGAGAAACTGCGCGAAATAGAAGAAAGCCAAAGGAATGAGAAGAGGAAGCTCAACCAGATGGAAAGCGCCATAAAAGCTCACAGTGACGACGTCGCTGCAATCAGCAATGACTTCGAGGAACAACTGATGCAAAAAGCTGCAGTGATTGCTGAGAAAACTGCAACTGTGTCTTTCCTTAAGACCAGCCAGGCTTTGGAGATTGCAGAAATTGAAATGAAATCAGAAACAATGCTCAAGATGAAGGATAAGGAGATCGCTGATGTGAAAGCGCAACATAGACTGGATCTGGAGGACAAAGACCGGCAGCTGCAGAATATGCTACGGCAGAAATTAGGTGACAAAAAGGCAGTGAATGAAGTGAGTAGCACATGACAACCCTATTCATTTACGTGGAACTAAACTAACACTTACATTACATGGATACAGTTCCTCAATGCAGAGCTTGCAAAGATTGCAGAGCAGAAGAAGGTCGTTGAGACTACTGTGAAACAAGTGCGCTTTGAATGCCGTGCCGAGGTTAGAGAGTTGACAAATGAATTGAATCAGCAACAGATAATACACAGACAGGCAATGGCAAATGTAGAGACGCGCCACGACAATGAAGTGACCAATATGCAGAAGGAGCACGAGCTGGCGCTGTCTAAAATGAGCAAAAGCCATAAGAAGGAATTGAGAGAGGAGGGTCGTAAACACAAGAAGGAGGTTGCTGCTCTTGAATCGAAGCATGCAAAAGAAATGAAGACATTAGCTACTGAACATGAAGCTGCAATGAAGGTGGCTCAGACGGAATTTGACAAACAAATGAAGCAGACAAAGAAGGAAAGCATGCATCATGAGACATCAGCCTTTGTACTACAGGAAAGAGTTGCCAGTCTTGCAGAGGAATTGGACGAGGCCAAGGTGGAAATGAAATCACAGAAGAGGACATTGAAGAAGGAAGCGTCGGAGAAGATCCAAGAGCAGATGGACAAAGTCAAAGATTTGAAACGAGTGTCAAAGGAGGAGTCACAGAGAGCGACAGAGAAATACAATGAGCTGACTTCAAAGAAACTAGAGATGTCACGGTAGGTTCGTCAAACAATGAAGAAGAAGAAGGAGGTCGACGCCATCGCGAACAGCAGACTTCTCAAATTCAGAGAACTCCAAGACAAAGTGGAAGAACTGAGAGATGAATTGACAGACGTGAACGATGAGAGGTGAGAGGTGTTTATACTTACTTTGCCATTTGATTGCCTGTTGCTAATATCTGTCCGTGGTTATTCTTTCAGGTCTACTTTGGTGAAAGAAATAGACGACTTGCAATCGGCAATCCTCAGCCTAGAGGAAGAAAATGCTGAACTTATGGATGCAGTGCATGCCACGAACCCCCGACTGGTACGGAAGACCTGGTTGGGGAACGAGGACAAGCGGGGAGGTCGTCCTGTGTGGCCAAGATGGATTGTTGAGATGGTGATTGAGCTCCTTTCACACCGCACTCCTCCCACTAGTGTGTCTGCGAACATCTTAACCATTGTTGAACAGATTCTCCCTGAGCTACAGATTGTCCAAGAGCTGCCAAGTGTCTCGTGGGTTCGCGACACCCGTGGCTTGTCTACGTATCTTACCAAAACCCTGGCGGCATACCAGTTGGCACTGGTTGATAAATATGATCAACTCTTCACAGACGGCACTTCGAGGAGGCACACACCGATTCAAAATGTCATATTGGGATGGATGACTGAGAATGGATTCAAGACTTTGGTCCTCAATAATGCTGTCCTGGCAGATGATGAAACGGCGGAATCTGTGACCTTATCCATCGTCAAGGCATTCAAGGAAGGGTCTGATCTAATCAGGACTTGGCGTGAGGTAACTGCCAGACTTTATCCTGACCGACCTGACCTTCTTGACTTGTTACCACTCCCTGGCCAGCTGTGTCTATCGAAGCTTGCTGATTTTGGTTGCATTATGACAGACACATGCAACACCGCTCGTAAGATCAGAAGACTACTGATAGAAGCAATCAAGCAGGCGGCTAGGGAAGCTGGTATGAGCGAGGAGGAAATTATGGTTTTTGAACAGGATTGCTGGGACCATTTGCGAAACATTTGGTTCGAGGCAGTGACTGTTCAACTGTCTACAGTTCTTGATACAGTCCTTGGCCCGGACCTGGATGAGATTCCCAACTTTTTGCGCGTGGGAACGGACATTGTCACCATCTTGCGTGCCACAGAGAAATATTTTGCAGGCACTTGTAATTATGTCAAGGGTGACGGATTGTTGTTCGCTGAGTGGATGGACAGATACCACTCAGGTGGTTATCTATTTCCCCTGACTCGCGCCTGCGGTGGAGCCCGCCAGGACCTCGGCGTAGAGGGTGCCCCAGCTCTCTTGTGGAATATGCGCTACTACATTCCCTTTTTGAATTGGCGATTGAAGACAACAGAGAACATTTTGACAAAGAATCTTTTCATTGTCCTGAAATCGGTGGAGATGATTGGTCTTCTTCGCGTCTTATCCATCTTATTCTTCTGTGTTTGCATGCCACTTAGATGGTTGGCGGGCAATACACAGAAGCTCAAGGATGAAGGTTTTGCCGCCTTAGATATGGGGCGTGCACTCGATATGATGAATGAAGCATTCAAAGAGATTTCTGAGGACGGGAGCCTTCTACTCGACGAAGATTACATGATGGGCATATTCTCACCTCTCATCGACGAGTTACCCTCCTTCGCCTCCTACATCGAGCACATGTTCAAGTCTCGTACTGGGTATGTGGTAGGATCCCGTGCCGAGGAAGACAAGGTGATCCCTTTCAGCCTTGTTAGGAACGAGCTATTCTATCCAACACGAGTTGAGATTAGAGAGTCACACAATATCTGTGTCACCCTGGCCGTGGAGGCAGCCGCAGCATTCCTCGCTGAATTTTGTGACGGGAAGAAGGCTACTGCAACCTACCTATCAGAAGCCTGTGGACCTATGAGTCAGGCCAAAATCTCTGATGAGGTACGTAACGCAAGCTTAGGAATGCATGCAACAAACAAAATCTCTGAGAGTGGGCACGCACTGGCGACCTATGGCCTGCAGTTGTGGGGACGTATTCGGCTCGATTACACAGCGGGTGAAGGCTCTATCCTATCGAACAATGATGTTGGTCGAGGTCACGAGGCACTTGTGACTGGCAAACAGGCTAAGGGCGGACCAATCGAAAGGGTGCATGGTAGTTACCATTCCCTCCCTGAAGAATTGAAAGAATCACTGATCCAAGCTGCTCGAGAGAACGTCGCACAGATGCGACAGAAGTTCGATGATGCTTTGCTCCGGCAGCGAGAGGCACGCAGGCTCAAGGAAGAGATGGCGATTGAGAAACAGTTAACAGATGCAAAGGATGACTTCATTGAGGCCATTTATCTTTGGGAACAGTATCATTCACCACGGTGTTGGATGACTAAGACTGTTGCGAGACGAGAGTATAAGGCCTTGCCCTCCGAGGCTCAGAGAGTTAAGTATGTGAAGGAGCAAATTCAAATGAGGTATTTGGGATTGGGATGGAAGGACGCTCGCCATGCCTGGACGAGCCAGGGTTACACCTATACTGGAGATGAATTGTTCGAGCACTTGATTGATAAAGTCATACCTATGGCATCAAAGCTGAAGGTGCCCCCTGAGCCACCTTTGAACTGGCCCGAACCACCAACCTTAGCCGAGTTGGGTACAACGGGGGGACATGTGAGAGAGCTGGTGAATGGTAATGATGATGAGCGGGATAAATTGAAGAGGGCAGCATATGAAGAGAGGGATGAAAGAGAAGCCAAAGGTCGAGGAGACCGTTGGGAGGAACGCCAACCGTTAAGGAAACCATCCTTGGATAAAAAGTTGATCGGGTTCAACATTGAAGTGCTCTGGGAATATCCCGGAGAAGAGGATGAACCGTATCTTGATTGGGCTCATGGAAAGGTAGTAGGGATTAAAAACAAGGAGAAGAGACTTGTAACGATAAAGTGGGCAGAAGAATGTGTGCATCCAGGTGAGCCAGACACTACGGTCGAAAGGATAGCGGATCACTTGTATAACAAAGCTTCGAAGGGAGCTTGGAGAGAGTACGGCATAATGCATAAAGCTTCGGAAGTACAAGAGTAAGGGTCGTTAGTTACATATAAATGGTGAAAACAAATACATGCAAGCATGAAATAGTGTGTATAATGATTAGATAAAGCAGACACACTATTAATATGATGCATTCATCCTTTGTTGTGTGTTATTGAAACGTACATGAAACCCGGCAGATTTCCCTATATAAACCTACTAATAAACGATTTTTTTCGGACTTTTACGCGATTTTTGACATGTTCTGGTGCAAACCAGGATTTGGGCACTAGGTGAAAAATGATCAGCATCAAATTCTGGTCTAAATGGCACCCTTTCCATATTTCAGGGAGAATTTTTTTTTTTTGGGATTTATGGGTGGAGGGGCTAGTAAGGGTTTCTTTTTCTTGACTGAGAAACACTCAAATTCTTGTACCAAAACAGAAAGCTTGACTAATAAATGTCACGGTCGGGTTTTTTTTTTTACTTGTAGTTCAGGCTAATTTGAGGGTATCTCTCCACAAAAGGGGCATCCAAGGAAAACATGCTTTTACGTGATGTCCATGACCATGACCCCGTCAGTATAGTATCATATGAATATGAACTTTTGCGAGCAATATAATGGGCATGCACAGTGAATTTACTCTTCATATAGGGTATCTACATGTAGGTCGAAATTGTGTGTGTACAAACAGTGATTTTCAGTACCTAGATTGTATGTATAATTATAATTTAGTTGAGTAGTATGATTCCAATATTGTTTCTGAACTACCCAACTTGACCTCTCTCATTAGAAAGATCCAAACTTACAAGATCATGAGCATAATATCTATCCAAAGTATGTTGTTGGTGGGAATATATATATAATGGAATCATATAAGGGCTGATTCATACTCATATGTGTGAAGGAGACACAAACTAGAATAGAAGGCCTTTTGGGGAGAGGACCGGGAGACAACAAACTGGTTCTTGCACCCTTACTAGTTGGTATTTGAGTTTTGAGGGAAGCAATAAGTGTGGAATGAATATTCAGAAGAATAAACCCATGCACAAAATTTGGAGGTGGGCCTTTCTGTTTCTGAGCATAAATTTGCTCCGATCCAATAATAATATTGACGAGATATGAGAAGTCTCCGCTATCACAATCAATGTCAATAGATCAAAACTGAACCAAAATTCATAACATGATCAACCATATTTTGCATCACATTTCATTGATAAAAAATGTGTCCGTCCTCGTCCCCGGCTCCGGCGTCGAAACCGAAACCACTGCCCAGATGCAACCTGTGTCTGTGCCCCCATTCCGATCCTGGTCCAAAGCCAAGCAGCGGAATTCATCACCGACTAGCCGGGGGCCGGGGCCGGGGGTGATAGTGGATCATACATACTTGGAACCTTCAGAATCGGGCCACTGTGTGGGTGATTCCATATTCCATGTTCAACTGGCAAGAAAAGGGTTGGTGTTGGCAAATGTTGGGGGTTGGGGGCTTTGCTTGGGTGGCTGGGGCTGGCATGCATGGATAGGTATGGTATGTATCTATTCTAGAGGAATAGCATGTCCGGGTATTGTACAATAGGTGGTATGTACGCGAAGAAGTTCCAACGGCCATCGAACAAATACTGTGATGTACGTTACATAGTGCTGTATCAACAAAAGTCGACACATAGTGAACTATTCTCCAGATGCCGGATATTCGTACATAACGTATTCGATATGTGTATGAGAATTTCACTCTTATCGAAATGTCAAAGTAGTTCATATTTATCGTGAGTATCATACTGACCAATCCACAATGCGCGCAGGATCCACTCACGGCGCCCCCACCCCCCACTCCCGCGACGACGGAGGACGTTCGACCCATGTCCGTCACCGGCGCCTACGTCCGCGGCCGCCCCTCGAGGTCGTCCCCCCCCTCCGCCCCCGCGGGGGCGTCCGTCGGCGGCGGGAGGAGCGACTACGACGACGACGAGGATGGCAAGCGCCGAACCGCGACAATGACGTCGTCGACGACGATGACGAATGCAATGACGACGCTCATGGCGACGACGACGGGAGTGGGAGCGGGAGGAAGCGACGACGACGACGATGATAAGAGCAGGCGGCATCGTCCCCCAACCCGCCTCTCCGGCAGATCGACCGCGGGCCTCCTCCTCACCGCCGCCCTCCTCGCGGCGGCGATGACGTCGTTGCTCTCGCTCTTCTTCGGGCGGGGCCCGGGAATGCGAAGACGGAGGGGTGGCGGTGGGAAGGGCTGCGTCGCGTCGTCGATCCGCTCGGACGACGGAATCAAGACGAACGTCGTGCTGGTGGCGTCGCACCTTCGCGAGGGATCCGATGGAGCATTGAGGCTGAGGGTGTTGGGCCACAATTTGAGGATGCTGGCGAGGGGCGTCGGCGGGGACGACGACCGCCGCGACCACGACCGCCCGCGCGGACGCGACGACGATGGGAAGAAGAAGAAGAGGAAGGAGGGGAGCGGCAGGTCGGCGATGCGGGTGCGCCTCATCTTCTCCACCTCGGGGGACGAATCGAACGTCCGATCTTCGGTCGAACGTTGGCGCCGACGCGATCTCGATCCCGCCGCCGCATCGACGATCGAGTCCGTCTCCTTCGTCCCCAACGATCCCGTGTTGGTCGACGCCGCCAAGTGGATCCCCGCGCTCAAGGAGCTGCTGCCAGGCACGATGGAAGGGGGGAGGAACGACGCGACGATGAGGGTGATGCTGATCAACGACAGCTTCCTCCTGACGAGGGACGTTCCCGAGATGTGGCGCGGGGATAAGTGCGGGAACGCCCCCGTTTGCGGGTTGGCGTGGACCGCCCCGCGGGGCGACCCGACGAGGCACGTGCAGTCGTACGTCCGGACGCTCTCGGCGTGCGCCGCGGGACGGTACGTCGATTTTTACGAGAGGACGAGGAAAAAGGTTCGCAGCGTGAACGATCTGATCGGGATGTTCGAGATCAACCTCGGCTGGGCAGGCAAGGTCGAGGAGGGCGCGGTGGAGGCGATGTACGAGTACGCCGGGGCCCACCCCGACGCCGACCCGGCGCAGCGCGCGCTCATGTCGCGCGGATATCCCGCCGTCAAGCTCAAGAAGTTCTTCGAGACGGACGACCCTTGGCTGTCCCTCCCCCCCCCGTCCCGACCCCGGATATCCCCCCACTTTTCGGCCGAGGCCTACCGACGCGCGAACCACGACCTGAACCACCTCAACGACACGCAGTGCGAGGATCACTTCGCCAAATATGGGAAGGACGAGGATCGGATATATTCGGACCTGCCGCTGGTCATGAAGGGATGGATGAGGGAGGCGTTGTCGGAGAGGTGGGGGATGGGGGAGACGATCGACGTGTTGGAGGAGGTTTTGGAGGCGAGGAATCGCGATTTGGCCGCCGCCGCCGCGGCCGGGGCATCGCTGTGACCATCGTGACGCTTCGGGGGCATGGGCACGACCCGGGCCGGGGCGGCGGGGGGGGGGGGGGGGGGGGGGGGGGGGGGTCGTGTTTTCCCCTTCGAATGATGGGGAACTCTCTCGCGTGCGCGTCCCTTGGGCGAGCGGTGGGGATATGGACCCCATTTTTTGCCCCCCGCCCGATCGGGAGCGTGCCTCGCGCCGGAGACGCTGCCCTTCCTCCCCCGCCGTTCGTGGGGAGACGTTCGAAGCTGTACGTTTTCATGGGACAGGCCGTCGTAAAGTAACTCGTGTACTTCTTTCGTGACGCCAATTCCGCGCTGAGCGTGGTTTCGGATGCCTATTTTATTAGGTCCGAGATGATTAGAAAGCTGGGACACTTCATCCTGAGATACTACACGTTCTTTTATCACGTGTTCCTTGAAACAGATCCAGCATCATTGAATCCAATTATATGGTGTTTCGCTCTGACATCCAGGTGGGGGCGTTTATATGGGCGTTTATCAGTGGAGGTCTCGTGGTTTCTGTGGGAAGGAGGTGTTTGGAGAGGCGTGCTTCAGTCATCAATGTGCAGGCCAGGGAATGGATGGCGTGGAATACTGGTGAATAGGTATGGCACTATTGGGACGATAGCCCATGAAAAGATTTTACTTGGATATTGCATACATAAAGGCATACCATCCGCATCAACCAGTGCCGGTGGATCTCAAGCGGTTCCAGAGATTGATGACGGTAGACTGCAACAAAAAGGTGTGTGATCCTCATTGACTCAGAAAATATATCAGCATTGGGTATTATATCCTGGCTCGAGCTAAAGGTGACATTTCACCACCTTTACGACCCGGGAGTGGTGAAATCTCACCTTTATCATTTTTTGACCAATGTGAGTATCAGTGCATGTACCGCATGTGCACAATGTATGAACTTTTTGGTTACAAAATCCATGGAAAGAGACAGAAACCTGGTAAGTGAAAGTTGACTTGTGCCAAAATGATGCCAAGTCTCAGATACAAATGCTAAGGCAAAAGCCAAATGAATGATGAGTTTCCCATCAGAATACTACCTTTAGTCTTCCTTAGATTCCTTGATGCAAACTTCTTCTTCTGCCCTTTCAAATGCCCAAATCAGACTTCGTCGGTCAGTTTCATCCAGACTCGAGAAGTCAATACCATCGTTTACATGGCGTAACATTTTCACAAAGAGATCAGTGTTGATAATACCTGCAGTGGCAAAGCCCCAAAGGAGTTGAGAGCATGCTTTTCCCTCAAAAGTTACCAAATCATCAAGAGAAAGAATATGGTTGGCCACTTTATCAAACAGACCAGGGGTGTGTGTCGTTCTGGATTTGGCAAATGCCCATGAGATGTTGGCAAGTTCCTGTGCTTTGAATGCTCTCAAGTCATGAAGTGCAATTATGTGATCAGCCAACCTACTGAACAACAGTGGAATTTCCTCCTCGGTCTTTGCAAAGGCCCACAAAATGTTGGACTTGGCAAATGCCCACAAAATGTTGGCAAGTTCCTGTGGTTTGAATGCATTCAAGTCATGAAGTGAAATGATGTGAACAGCTAACCTATTGAACAGTAGTGGATTGCTCTCCTCGGTTTTTGCAAAAGCCCACAAAATGTTGGCAAGATTCTGCGCATTGAATGTATTCAAGTGAAGAAGTGAACTGATATGATCAGCCAACTTCTTGAACAGCAGTGGATTCTTTTCTCCTGCCTTTGCAAATGCCCATATAATGTTGGCAAGTTCCTGTGGTGTGAATGCACTCAAATCATGCAGCAACATGATGTGATCAGCCAACCTATTGAACAGCAGTGGATTCTTCTCGCCCGCTTTGGCAAATGCCCACAAACTAATGGAAAGTGCCTGTGGTTTGAATGCACTCAAGTCATGAAGTGCAATTATGTGATCAGCCAACTTCTTGAACAGCATTGGATTCCTCTCTCCTGCTTTGGCAAATGCCCAAATAATGTTGGCAAGTTCCTGTGGTTTGAATGCACTCAAGCCATGCAATGAAATCATGTGATCTGCTAACCTATTGAACAGCAGTGGATTCTTTTCTCCTGCCTTGGCAAATGCCAGTGCAATATTGGCAAGTGTCTGTGGTTCAAACTCATCGAGATGGCTCTTCATGATGATGGCATCTGCCACTTGTTCAAATAAATCGGGGCTCGATGCACCAACCTTTTCAAATGCCCACACCATGTTTGCAAGTTCCTGTGGTTCAAAATGTCCCAACATTGGAGCAGCTGCTGGGCCAATATGATCGAACAAAGTGCTCCCATTCCCAAACCTCGGAAGAGAACAAGCAATTGCACACGCATGTGTAAGGTTTGATAGACATCGTGGGTCAAATTTCCCCAGCACTCGCATTGAAGCCCCCGAAATTCGATCAAAAATCAATTCTCTTTTCTGGAACCTCTCCCCAATGAGAAGATCATGAAACAATTGACTTATCTGATCTCTCCTCGCACGCTTTCCTGCGACTTTCATAGTTTTTGCAAAGCCAAGTGATGTCTGAGCCAGGTACCTTGGTGAGAAAGTCATTATGTCTTGCATGGTTTTGGAAAATATCATTCTGATTTGCGTCTCTGTAGCCAACTGGATTGTTGGTAGCCTTAGCCTGTTCTTTTGCTGCATATCCAAAAGTTGTGGGACCCTAGTCCAAAATGACGAAAGATGGTTGGGAGACAATTTATCCAAGCGATCGTGCGTCATGCGTACTGCCTCCTGAATTGACTGGCACCTCTTGAAGTCCAAGAAGAGCCGGTGTTCCTGTCTGGGTTTCCTCTCGTTATGACCAGGCCGCTCCATTTTATCGATTGATTGTCGGGTGTCATCACTTCCTGGGCGCCCCCCCCCCCCATATCCCGAACTGTCGTTGCTCATGCTCCTTCGCCGGCTGTGCAAGACTAAGAGGTACAGCATTACCCCAAGCATGGCTCCACGAGCCAGAAAGGAGTCCGCGCGCCCAGTGACTTCCAAAGCTTCTAATGGGCTGCTTCTGCGCGGAGGTATGGCACGAGATGATGTGCATAGAGGCATCATTCCTGGGTGAGCCAGAAGGGAGTCCTCCTCGTGCCCAAAGAC
>JALLBE010003252.1:0-10345 GCA_036939795.1 Thalassiosira mediterranea | reverse complement strand
GACGAAAAAGTGACAGCCATGACCATCCTTGAGGGAGTAATGGCGTCGTTGTC
Source organism: Thalassiosira mediterranea (assembly GCA_036939795.1). Classification (NCBI taxonomy): domain Eukaryota; phylum Bacillariophyta; class Thalassiosirophyceae; order Thalassiosirales; family Thalassiosiraceae; genus Thalassiosira; species Thalassiosira mediterranea. The sequence continues at coordinate 10,292 of JALLBE010003252.1, read as the reverse complement.
GGGCGGCCTGCCCCAATATTTCGACCGTCAGTCCATCAGAAATGTCCTCCGTGATGGCCTGACGGTCGCAATAACGCGCTTAGTGCCGACCCGGCTCGGCTAGACCAGCCACAACCGGCGACTGACGCCGTCGACGACGACGATGGCCAACTCAAGCACCGTATCGCCCTCTCCAGGCCCCCCCTGGTCTCCCTCCCTTCAAGGAGACGGCCAAACCTCAACGGGGAGGCTGGGGTGACCCTCCAGGTCCGTCTGAAATGTACAGCCGGCCGCGGCCGTGAAGACGGGACCGGGAAAAGAGGCACGTGGGCACCACGGCCGACCGTGGTAGCCCCCATCCGGCTGCTTCAGCCTCTCCCCTGTCTCCCCTGCCACTCCAATCCCTTCAAGGTTGGAGGGGATGCTCAAGGAAGACGTCCCGGTGTCATGGGGGCGACCGGCCGGCCGCGGCGCAGCCAGGGCAACGCGATATATGGAGGCACCGGCTTAGATTGCCACCTCGACTTCACCACCGTGTCCAGCCATCCCGCTGCCATCAGACACGGCCTGTCTCCTCTGACGGTCCTCATCGCACCAGGTTGAAGGGGCACCTCAAGGAACGTGTCCGGACGGCACGCACATAGCCGGGCGGCCGCGGGGACGGCCGTGGAGGCCGCGAATTGTCCCGGCGTCACCAAGCAGTGACAACAAATTCGTCATGCCACTACTTCAATCCAAGGAGACACCAGACCTACCCCCGCCCGGGCGCTGCTGAGGCCGAGGCCCAGCGAATAGGCGCGGATTGAATTGATGGAGGCGCCGGGGAGGTCAAAGGAGGGCTTGAAGGAGCGGCATAGGGGCCGGCATGTCGGATTGGTGATAGATGAGCTGATGGGAGGTGCTCTAGAGCCCAGGACCTCTCCCCCGTCGATGCTGGGGCCGGGGCCCAGCGAATAGGCGCAGATACACTCGGGGAAGGCGCCGGGGAGGTCCCAGACGGGCTGGAAGGAGCTGCAGGGAGCGGCCAGTTGGATTGCTGACCCTGCTGCCAAAATTCAGAATCTAGTTGGCTTGGAGGCCTTCCCAGGGCCCAATGCGTGCGGGATTGAGCGAACTAGTGCCCAGGGTAATGCTGCCGCGGGGTGCGGTGGTGTGGGACCCAGGGGAGGCGTTGCAGGGGAGCAAGAAGCCGAGCCATCGCCCTGGCTCCTGCCACCACCCCCTGATACAGAGGCTTGTGTCTTTTGTAATAGGACGTAACAATTATTATAACATAGACTAAAAATTCATTGCGGCATGAGTAGTAATACATGAGGTGTCTACTTTCATTGTTATTTTCTATTAGGCGGTGATGCAGCCGCCATAGTCCTACCGTCCGTTGTCTGGCGGAAATGGAAATGGGGGGAGCAGGAATAATTTTTGGGGTAAAACATACTGTACCTAATTAATATAATATTTTTAACTTTTTTTGTGAGTTTTGCGCGAAAATTAGCTACCCTAAATAATTCCCTACGTACCCCGATTTTTTTATCCGAGACCCTAGGAAACACCCCTACTGCACCGGCCAGCGGGTCATGTCAGTATGTCCAACCTGTTGTACCACCTTCCTATACCTTAGTACTATCTCCTTGTTGGTCAATTACACTATAGTGTCACTAACTCGACGCCTGTAAAAATTAAATTATGTTACCAAAACAATGAATTATGGCCTTTTAGACGCCGGAATCGAACTCAGCGCCCTCGATTTGCCCATATAGCATATTCTTAGGCTATGTGTTACTAGGTCAAATCNAAGCCCGATGTGATGAGCGAAGCGAGTAGATACTGGTATCGACATTGATAGTGTGGCTCCGACTGGTAAAATGATTGGTTGTTTGTTGTATCAAGCCACGACACAACAGAAGCAGTTTGCGGGTTCGGCAGAAGATTTTGTTATCTAGATGTAGGATTAGGCTACATGCTACATGAGGAGAAATGTAGAAATGCCCTGGGTTGTTACCATACACAATGTACAGCGTACTTGACTAGGTATACGAGTTATGCTACTGCGTGTCTCTCTCGTCGACACGGATAGCTGTCTCTCTGATCTTTGTTGTACGATGACCCTGTTCCGTAACTTTGAACAGAAACAGATGTCCATAATCGAAATGGAGCACCCTCTCATTGACGGTCTGCGTAGTAGTTTCAGACGCGATAAATACAATGATAACTCAGAGTGTTTCTCCTCAACTCACTTCTGCTTTGATATGAGCGCAGTTCAGAGAGCCACTAAGCCTGATATATCCATTTTTGGGTATACCGAATACATGTTGTGTATCTATGTATTAAATAATGTGTCAGCCAGCTCCAATCCATGACGAGATAAAAACAGAGGCCAGTTCAGATCTGTTTCATCAAAAGTAGCTCCTAATCTTAGCCACTGCACAAAATGACATATCCAAGTGACCATGCTCCAAATTCACTGCGATAGAGTTGCATCCTACCTTTTTGCAATCAATGCTGACGAACGATTGGTCGTGGCTCTCATTGCATTGGTGCTCAAGAGTGCAAACTGGAATGCTATGGAATTATTAAAAGATGGTCAATTTGTCTATTCTACAACCATTGACAGGCCCTTCTCGGACTCACACTTAGTTTCTAGATGGTCACATGACTACCATATGGAGCTCCACATGGCGATGCCACGATGATATCTTTACCATCAATTTCACAGCCTCAAGAATGCTACATTACTTTGAAGCTGCCTTCGTTTTCTCAACCTCCCAGTACTTGAAATTCTTCTCAAGCTCTGTCAACACCGTCAGCTTCACCTCAGGGATGCATCGCCCAAGCAATACAAATGCTGGCTTCACGACGAAATTCATGAACCCCACCTGCGCCTCAGGGCAGTTTGTTTTGCTTCTATCACATAGTGGGCTTATGGGGAGACCCTCCGCTTCCTCTTTATCGCCCTGAAGGAAGAATTCATCGTAGACAGCGTCCATCCACGCCAGCGAGACTTCATGGGGCTTGGCGGCATTGCTAATGTCAGCCATATGGAGGACGAAGGGGAGGAACTTCTCGCGAAGCTTCTTGTGCTTGTCACTGCCGAGGCGCGTCAGGAGGCCACCCTTGGTCAGGGAAGGCCCAGATGTGGCATGTGTTGCTGTCTCAGCTTCAATTTCTTTTTCGATGTCAAGGACATGGGCCGATATCTTCGCGACAGACTTAAAGTGGTAGCTCATGTCTGTGGACAGGATCGATCGTATCATGTTGGAACGGAAACTTTTTCTCTGCTCATCCGTCATATTACCAAGCACCCCAGATGGATCCTTGTCCTCGCCGATCCCCTCAACCAGGTGGGCTGCCCTGCTAGCATGCATGTTCTCGAGCACTGAGTTGTCGTTGTATGTCAGTGACAGCTCTGTCCGCTTGTTCACCTGGTAGTTGTTGTTTGTACCTGGGTGCTTGATGTCATGACAAACCGCGGAGAGAAGGATGGAATAAATTTCCAGTGGTGGGTATGCCACCTCCATGTCACTCCTGCCCATTTGGATGAGTGCATGGGTTGACTGCAGCACATCAGCTGCGTGCACATTGTTGTGGTATGGATTGACAGAGCGTGGGGAGTATTCTCTCTCCACTTTGCGAAGGAATCGGCATACTGACCTTGGGGATATTTCGAAGATGTCAGGAAGGAAGTAACCCCCAGACCAAGCATCAGCAGGGCTGCTGCCAGAGGAAGGTTCATCCTCCAACTTCGGTCTCTTTTCTTCCTCTTCCTCGTCAATAGCCAGGAGGCTCCTTGCCATTTTCCCATTTGGTTTTTGCGCCCTCTGCTTGATACAATTCATGGCCTCCTCAATTAGCTCATCATCCTTCACGTCCCTGGCCATGGCCAGCTGCGCATATGGTGAGGCCAGTATTGCCCAACCCATCAGCACAAGTGGACAGCCCCGTGCCATGGTTGTCTCAACCATCTCTGTGTTGGCCAACAAAGAGTTATCACTGTCAGAGAAGTTCCTGTCACCTGTGCTTTTCCTGAACACCTGGGCGCTGCTCATACTATCTACAGCGAAGGCATCGAACCCCCACTGCTTCAACCCTCGCCAGCTCAGTAACTTTGCCAGCTTCCTGCGCTCTCTAGATGCAAGCCGCGAGAATTCCCGGGGTAGGTACTCGAGCTCGTCTTTCCCAATGTTTCCCTCAACCTTTGCAAGTCCCACAAAGCTTTTGGCGTTCCCCACCGCCTTAGCGAACATCTTGAGCGACCTCCGACCCATGAAACGCCGGTCTCCGCCCACCTGGAACCGGCTGGGCAGCTGCAAACCACCATATTCATGTGCAAGAAAACTGGCGGCCGTGTTCTCCGACGAGTCCTCCTTCGTCTGTATCATGCTTACTAAGAGTTCCCTGGGTATGGCAGCTGCATCACCAGCCTGGTCGCCGTCTGTGGCCATCCCACTGTTCGTTGAGTAGACAGTTCCGCGCCGGTCGCCACGGCGCCGGCCGCTCCTGTGCCCGTTTGCAGATGGATTATCATTGGACTTGAGAATCATGTCCAGCAAGTTCTGCTTGCTGGGAGTCTTCGCGTGAAGACGCAATCTCTCACTGACTACTGAGGTTTGAGGCGACTGTCCGTCATCGCTGTCAAAATTATCCACACTTTTAGTATTGTCGACGGAAAGCAGAATTTGCCCCTCACGGTGCTTGAGGCAGTGGAGGAGTCCCCGAAATGTTCCATTGAGCCCAGCGAGAGCTCTCTGTTGTTCGGGGGTCACTGTCATCGTCCTCCTTTCATCTTTCCCCGCAACTCCATTCGACACAGTAAACCCGGAATCAGTCTTTATCATTGAATCCAGAGTCTCAACCTTATCCTGCAGGTCTTTGACAAGCATGGCCACCTCTGGAAATATCAGGATGGAGTCCTTTGACTCCCCTGCTGGGGTCTCTGAGTGAAGCTTCCTGGTGTCAGACACAGTACGGCGCACCAGGCCACCTGGCTTGGTTTGGCGCTTTTTACCCTGGCTTAGGTTGCCGGCCTCGTCTTCCTCGGCCTCATCTTCGAGCATTTCTTCATCACTACTATCTGTGTGCAACAAAACGGGGCCGCATGACTTGCTGAAGCCAGATCCCCTCGCATCCTCCGCATCTTCCCATGAATTCATGCCGATGCTGCTGTGTTCGGATTCGTTGATGGACCGGACATGGTTCGAATCCCCGAGATGATCATGATCGTCACGATCAACGCTCCATGAGACGCTAGGCATCCGCTCTGCGGGGTCCTTGTCGACAGCCTGGGGTGCTGCCGTTGCATTTAAATCAAAATCATCATTGTCATTGTCTTCGATGGTGTATCCGGCCACGAGCGATGTGATCTTTTTATCATCCTTGTTTCTTTTCATGATGGTCGGTGTTATATTAAGCCGCGAATGTGGCCCGTCCATACTATGTACATATCATCCAACAACTGAAAGATCGCCGAAGAAATGCACGAGGACAGAGACCTCCCAAAATATTGTGTTGCGTACCCCGGAGGAAATACAGTTAACCTTCCGCCTTGTGGAAATTCGTGAAGGACGGGTGGGTAGGTAGAAATATGAGATATTAGAGAAGTGAAATGAAAAGCTAATGCGGACGTAGGCAAACTTGTCAAAATGAAAAAATATTCATCAAGTCCACCGCATATCCCGCTCTATCCCGTATCACAAGCTTGACTCTACGCACTGTGCACCTGTCGAAACCGAGGATATGTTACGACGACCCTTCCCCTGGGTGAACCTTGTGCGGCTGCTCACAATGATCCTGGCGTTGAAGCAATCCGGCGGACGTCACCTCGTAGAATGATTTCCCCAAATCTGCGCGCTTGGAAAGGACAATTGATCTGAAGCCATATTCATATCAAAGAAGCACACACGAGATCTGAGCTGACACTTCTTTCGGAAAAATATCGAGGATAAATCCACGGCCACCAACGCCGGGGCGTTGCCGCCGGCGCACGCATCCGCCCGGGCCTTCCTCCGCAGAAAGCCGGACGCGACGGCTAGGGCGCACCTGCAACGACAGGAGAGTGAGCCGTGTAACGGACGCCTCGCGATCTCGCCTATCGATCCTCGGCCTTGACCCGGATCCGCCGCTCACCTGCGCTACCTGGCTGCGTCCTCCTCGCTGAGGGACTGTGATCGAGTATAAGGGAGGGGCTTCTGCTCGCTGTGAGCGCGGACGGAGGGCATGCACAGTGGAAGAGAGTGGAAGGCGGACAGGCGGACGCGGATGGGCGGGCCAAGGCGGGGCTGAAGAGGGAGGTGGCAGCGCGATCGAGGAGCGAGGAGACAGTGACGGGAGGAGGCGGGGGCGGGGGCGCCGGCGCCGAGCGACGAGCTTTTGGCTTTTGTGGTGCGTGAAATAAACCAAGCCAAGCCAAAAAAGCCAAAGGATGTTGTGCCAGTTGTGCGTGATGTCTTGGTCCTGAAGATCTGTCCTGATGTCCTTGAGAGCGGTGATTGTTTCATGGGCTTCTTTGATTTTTGTTTGATGGTATGCCTTTTGAGAAAAGAATTGAATACGGGACGTAGGATCCAATACTAGAGAAAAGGAAGATCCTTTTGCAATGGACTGTCACCTAGGCATGCATGTATAAATAATACATTCATAAAATTATTTCATTTATTTCATAAATTCATCTTTAAATTATTTCATTATTATTATTAGTACTATTTTATAAGTATTTACGTACTCCTAATATCATAGAACTCTGAAACGCCAGCTGTGCATGCAGAGTGAGTGTCTCAAGATCAAATTTGCGCTAAAACTGCAAATTGAATCAACTTTGCGCTAAAACTGCAAACTGCAAATGCCTCGTTGCAAAGTGCAAACTCTTGGCAGATCCTGGCAGATTCTGGCCACAGCTCCTCATTGCTCCTCTACCTAGATAGAAATGGGTATCGTGCAGGCTACCGAATTCTATTGAGTTCTAAGCAAAAATATTAAACAAGTGAGAGTCCAAACAAACAGAATATTTGCTCGAGTCAGAGGCCCAACACCAACAGCCACAGTTCGTCCTTTTTGTTTTGTTGTGTGTGCTTCATTTTGGTTTTGGCTATGCATGTCATGCATCCATGCCAGCCAAATGATCGGCAGTCAACTGCAACAGTTATTATCACAAAAAGAGCTCAATTAGAGGCCAGTATGAAAACCCACTCCTGAAATTGAGTTGTTTCCTTCATATGGTAAAATTCTAACCTTCTAAAGATAAATATGGGAATCTCAGAGGCCGAGGAGGTTAGATTATGTGAACAACCTGTGCACTCGTGCTTGCTTTTTTGAATTTATGCTGACCAACAAGTTTTCAAAATTCACTAGCTTACGTTACATGAAGCTTGACAGTCCCTGAAGAGGCCATCAAATGGTAATCAATTGACGTTCTGATTGCTGTCGAGTCGGCATTATGCCTATGCTTCGGGTGTTCTTATCCTTTGATGGTTGATTCAAAGTTCAAAGAATAGTAATCTTTTCAACCATGCAAATCGCATCCCCTCATGCAATCAGGTTTATTAAATTCATCTTCGCCTGCCTTGGAATATTTTCAGGTTTTGACACATTGTGTAAAATGCTCTAGATTACATGTGTGAGAACCAACCTGGAATGCACAGGCCAAATCAAGCACATTTACCCCATCTAATCTGACAAATGATGTCTTTTTCCTGTGTGGAACATTTCACCTAGGTATGTAGACGCGCTAATCTTTGGTGGAGTTGGCGGTGGATAAGTAACATCTACGACCATGGCCATGGTAAAAGTACAATTCATGATCATGGATGCGATGATGGTGCTACAGAAGCAGAAGTATCATGTAATGTTTCTTCTGGTAGCAAATCGAGCACCAGACTGAACAGCAGCTCTCCTACAGCCCTAACAGAACTCCCACTGGATCCAATCTTCAATGTCAATGCTGCTGGTTGCAACAACAGCTTCAACAAAAGTGCAACTCACAATCTGGTATCCAACACAACGACTCAACCAGCAATGGAAGTATATTGAGCCAGATAACACACCCCATGGATCCAATAGAGGGCCCTGGCTCAGCAACCACGTGTAACAGTGCTATCCCAGGCCCTCCAGTGTTGCCATGGGTACCGGTGGCAACAATGATGAGCTTTGAAGAGGGTTCTCAGGCTTGCTTGGCATGCAGCAGTACCGTTTACAGCGCTGAGACAGTACCCAGATCTGGCCATTTTCACAGGGTCTGACGCACCCCGTGGGTCCAATAGAGGGCCCTGGCTCAGCAACCACATGAAGCATTGCTATCCCAGGCCCTCCATTGTTGCCATGGGTACTGGTGGCAACAATGATGAGCTTTGGAGAGGGTTCTGAGGTTTGCTTGGCATGCAGCAATACCATCTACAGCACTGAGACAGTACCCAGATCTGGCCATTTTCACAGGGTCTGATGCATCCCGTGGGTCCAATAGAGGGCCATGGCTCAGCAACCACATGAAGCATTGCTATCCCAGGCCCTCCATTGTTGCCATGAGTACTGGTGGCAACAATGATGAGCTTTGGAGAGGGTTCTGAGGCTTGCTTGGCAGTTAGGAGTTCCATTTATAGCGCTGAGACAGTGCCCAGATCTGGCAATTTTCACAGGGTCTAACCAGGTTTTGTTATCGGATATATATTTTGAATTATAATCTTGAGTATTTGTTATCATAGGGCATATTGTAAATAATATAAACACCACCAGAGTACAATGGACCGTTGGCTTGATCCCTCCATTCAACACAAATGGCAACCTAAAAATTGGGTACCAAATTGGGTACATGGTACCAATTCTTGTACCATATAATATATAATAGTTTAGAATGCCATGGCACCCTCAAAATCAAAATAACACCTTTTTCGCAATCTAAGATGCAGTCCACCGGGCTGTTTGAGGATCATGGGTTGGCAAGTGGGAGGAGCATTGTTATCCCAAGCCCTCCATTGTTGCCATGGGTACCTGTGGGAAGAATGATGAGCTTTGGAGATGGTTCTGAGTACTGCTTGGCAGGCAGCAGCCATGTTTAGAATATCAAGACACCCTAAAAATAACACCATTTTTGCTATCTGATAGATAGGACCAATGGTATGAAATGGGCCAGGTTCTAATAATTTAGTTTGTATTCGATATTTCAAATGTCTTCTGAGGCTGAGGTGGGATAGAAGTTGATCTACAGTTGGCTCCACAGGCTTCAGAGATTGGCACCTTCAGTCATATTCACAAGTTTTTATGTATGTACAATTAGTTTAATTCAGAATTAGATGCTGGTACAATAACATGCTTTAGATAGAGGGCTGGCACAAACAAACCGTCAACTGAAAATATGTTGTTTTTGTTGTCAATGTCAACTGACAAGATGGGCAAGGGACTTTACCACGACAACGAGGTTTCTAATTCTGGTTGGTCTTGATAACTCTCTCGAGGGGTACACCTGAACTCAACCCGACCCACCTCTAGAGGTACCCACATAGGTACATAGCTGTCCTTGATCAATGTATCTACCGAAGGTTTGAAGTTAAGATATCACATCAAAGGCCTTAGGTAGGTAGGTAGAGTGAACCTCCCTATGGTACTAGCATACCTACCTAGGTACATACCACTCGCTCTGAAAGGTTACATACATTCTGAAAGGTTACATTCGATCGTGTGGGACATCTTTACCTCAGGTGTCTCATCACAGTCCGAATTCTTTCCTGTGCTTCGCAGAGATAGGACCCGATGTCACGGTAGCGATCGAGTTCGCATCGTGGGTGCGAGCCAGGCAGTGGAGTGTTCTTGCTTCATTCTCCTGCCGTCGGTCCATCCAGTCCATCCATCCTTGCCTCCTCGATCGCCGGCCGTTCGACCGGCGGCGCGCGCGGCCGCATACCATAGCATGCAGGGCTGGTGATCGGCAGGCCGGCGGGCCGGCGGGGGAAAATACGATAGAGCGAGCCTCTGCCTACGATAGGTACCGGGCGGGAACGACCCCGGACACCCGTGACCGAGTGTGTCGCTGTCGATGACAATTTCGTCAGCATGGTTCGCACATCTCTATGAAACAACTACATACCATACATGAGAGTTGAGCACACTACTCTAATTGTTAGGTACCTTATTGGTACTGTAATTGTAGGCTTTTCTGAAAGTTCCCGAATTCGATTCTTGGGCCGCCCAAGAATCTTAATAACAAGGCAAATTTATCATGCAAATGAGATTTAGACAAGCCCCTAGTCACTTTGGCCGTGAGGTACATAATTTGCAGATATGAACCCCCCGAGACCCCATTCTAGACCAATTTTTCACGGGGAGTCCGATTC
>JALLBE010003243.1:0-10134 GCA_036939795.1 Thalassiosira mediterranea | reverse complement strand
TATGAGCGAAAAATTCCATGGTTAGAGATAGCAAGGTGTACGGCGTCTTTTTGTTAAAGTTATGACAAACATACTATCAGGTAATTATGATGATAGACAAAGATCTTTGAATCCATGTAGATAAGGAGTGTGAGTAAAGGCCACCTGCACCTGCTCTTGACATTAATTACGTCACCGTCATTCACACTATCATTATGTCTGCAGCACCCCTTCCCCTCCCCCCCCAGTGCAATGTTTCACAATTGCTGGATAATTAAGATTGAGTTGGCATATAATTAGGTCTTTGCTAGTTGTGGACAGGAATGCACGCACTCTTGAAAGTCAATCTCAGCTCAGGGCCTCAGGTCACAATTTCGGCCCCGATTCGGGCCATTTCAAGAGAGATGATCATGGTCATTTTATTGCCTGGTATTGGTATTGAAATGACATCAATGTGACAACATTGAGGCATACTTTCTGGTATGACTTCAACTTGGTAGAGCGCCCACCTCTTCAGAGGTACAAAAAGGAGTGCAACGAGCTCTAAAAGTCTTTTTTCGCCCGCCCTCTGTCTCGGCGTAATTCAAACAGTTAGCAGCGTGTACGATAACAATTCAATTATCAACAAACACACCCAATTGTGAGGATAGTGGGATGCATTGAGTCCTCATGGGTTTGGGGGGGACTTTCTAGGTATCGTACCACATTGGTGTGCAATTCCAAAAAAAAGGGGTTCCACAAAAGCTTGGAAAAGAAACACCTACAATCTAGAAAAGAGTGTAAGTGTCCATTCTCTGACGGAGATTCGAACTCCGGATGGTTGATTCAAAGTCAACAGTGATAACCACTTCACTATCAGAGATTCGATGCCGGACGAACTGAATTCACAGTTTATAAGGTTAAAAAAAAACAGATGAATGGAGGGCACGTAGGTTACCTTTACGCATAATAAGAAGTAACGAGTGTCAAAGAAATTTCAATTCCCCTCTATGTATCTTCTTTTGCCCTCCAAAATGCATCCTCTTCCGTTGTTGCACTCCCACAACAACGATCCCACGGTGAACGAACGCAACCATGGCGTCGTCCTCCTCCGGCGGCGGCGGCAACCGCGGCGACAATGCCGACGACATCAACCGCCTGAGCTCCCTCCTCCCCTCGAACGTCCGGGGCGGCCTGATCTCGAAGAAGAAGCCCGATTCCGCTGGCGACGGCCGAGGAGGAGGCGGGAACGGAGGAGGAGGGCGCGGCCGGAGCCTGCTGGGTCTCGATCGCGCCCGTCGTCCCCGCGACGACGGAGGCCATGTAGGCCGCGACCGCGACCGTCGCGACGGCGGCGGCGACTACAATCGCGGGGGAGGGGTGGCCGCGTCGAACAGGAATTACCGCCGTCGACGCGAGGAGGAGACGCCGTCGCACCCCGGCGGCGTGGACCGGAACGCGATGAGGCGCGCCGACGAGCGCCGCGAGCGGGAGAGGCAGTGGCGGACGTCGGCGGCCTCCTCCTCCTCCGGCGATCGCGATCGCAATAGGTACGATGAACGGGACGGAGACGGGAGGTACGACGACAGTCGTGGAAGGTACGACGATCGCGATGGCGATGGGCGGCGCGACAAGCGCGGCCGATATGACGATGGCGGCGGTATGGGACCCCCCACTTCGAGGGGCGGCTATAATGATAGGAGAAGCGACCGCGGGAAAAACAATGACGTGACCCCCTCGACGCACGCCTCTTCTTCGGGTCGCACTCCGTCCATGTCCAGATTCGGGGACAACAGGTCCGAAAAATACGACAGGAGTGAGAGGCGGCGGGATTGGCGAGGCCGGAATGATCACAATGACGACGGCGCAGAGGATAGAAGGCGGGCGTGGAACCCCACCCCCCGAAACAGCGAATCCAGCCAGCGTCCAAATGGCGGCCGAAGCGAAAGTCGCGGCCGATCCGATCGAGGAGGGCGGGGGGGAACGTCGTCGTGGGAGGTGGAGACACCCCAGCCGACCCGGCGGGGGGGGGAGGACGACGCCGAGGATCGCATCTCCTCCATGAGGTCCATGCGCCAACAACAGCAAAGGGGAAACACCGCGGGGAAGATCACGGCCAGCTCGAGGAGGAACGATCCGTCGGGGGCCACGCCGCGAGCGGGCTCTAGTAGCGTCGGCGGAAGCATGAGGAGGGGCGGCGGAGCTGGAGGAGCCGACGACGATCCGTTCGACGAGCTGCACCGCGATTTGAGCACATCTCGTGCACCAAAACCCACGGATGACGTCCAAAACGACGAGGACGAATTCGACAGGCAGTTCTACCTCGCGGACGACGACGAGTACCTGCCCGACTCGGACGCGCAGGCCGCCGCCGATGATGGAAATGCCACCCACGGACGCTTCATTTTTGAATCGGACAGGACCAGGGCGAGGGAGGCCGAGATGCAGAAGCGCCGCGACGAGGGAGGGCATCACAAGCACGGCTCGGCCGGATCCATGCGGCAGGCCCGCCAGTCGGCGCTCGACAAGGACCAGCGGACCTGGGAGGAGAACAGGCTTCTGTCCAGCGGGGCGGCGATGAGGGGGGACGTCGACCTCGACTTCGCCGCCAACGGCGAGGACGACACGCGCGTACAGCTCCTCGTGCACCAGATCCGACCCCCCTTTTTGGGGGAGGGACGGGCATCCTTCTCGGCGATACGGGAGGCGGTTCCGACGGTACGGGATGCCACGAGCGACTTCGCGCGGATGGCGAGGGAGGGGAGCGTCACGCTGGCGAGGCTTCGGGAGAAGAAGGAACGGGGTGGGATGAGGCAAAAATTTTGGGAGTTGGGCGGGAGCAGGATGGGAGACGCCATGAGGGTGAAGGAGGTGGAGAAGAAGGAGGGCGAAGAGGGGGGCGCTGGAAACGGTGGGGATGGAGAAAAGGATGCGACGACGCGAAAAGAGGAGGGTGCCGGCAAACAGCCCACGGAGAAGGACGACGGCGGCGAGGTGGACTACAAGAAGTCCACCGGCTTCGCCGCCCACGTCACCAAAAAGTCCTCCGAGAAGAAGACCTCCGAGTTCGCCAGGACGAAGACCATACGCGAGCAGCGCGAGTACCTCCCGGCGTACTCGGTCCGCGATTCCCTCCTCCAGACGATACGCGAGAACAACATCGTAATAGTCGTGGGCGAGACGGGGAGCGGCAAGACGACGCAGCTGACGCAGTACCTCGCCGAGGAGGGATACACCGATTACGGCATCGTGGGGTGCACCCAGCCCCGGAGGGTCGCGGCCATGAGCGTGGCCAAGAGAGTGAGCGAGGAGGTGGCCGCCATGGCGACCGAGGACGGCAGGAGGCCGTACGACGCCGAGCGAGACGGACTGGGGGGGACGGTGGGGTACAGCATCCGATTCGAGGATCAGACGTCCGATCACACGGTCATCAAGTACATGACCGACGGCGTCCTGCTGAGGGAATCGCTTCGCGATCCGGACCTGAACAGGTACAGCGCCGTCATCATGGACGAGGCCCACGAGCGCAGCCTCAACACCGACGTCCTCTTCGGCGTCCTGCGGAAGGTCGCCGCGCGACGGTCCGACCTCAAGCTGATAGTCACGTCAGCGACCCTGAGCGCGGACGTCTTCTCCGACTTCTTCGGGGGAGTGCCCATCTTTCGAATCCCGGGACGGACCTTCCCGGTGGAGACGTACTTCGCCAAGAGCGTGCAGGAGGATTACGTCATGGCGGCGGTGAAGCAGACGCTTCAGATACACTTCAACAGCCCCCCGGGCGACATACTGATATTCATGACGGGTCAGGAGGACATCGAGGGGACGTGCGCGGTCTTGGCCGAGAAGATGGCGGCGCTGGACGAGGACGATAATGGCGGCAACTCGAAGCCTCTGCTGGTGCTGCCGATGTACAGCCAGCTGCCGGCGGATTTGCAGGCGAAGATTTTCGACGCGGCCCCGGACGGGGTCAGGAAGTGCATCGTATCGACCAACGTCGCCGAGACGAGTTTGACGGTGGATGGTGAGTCGCGATTGTAGAGGAGGACTTCGTCCGGTTTTGACACCCTTGGCCATGAAACTAACTCACTTTGTGCCCATTCTACTTTTGTTACCGCAAATGAAACCTGACAGGCATCAAATACGTCATTGGTGAGCAATACCAAGTGTGATATTGTATCGTACAATTGTGGTCAGTATCGGTTATCTCACACTTTGTTGACACCTACTGTCGACCTCACATAACGCAGACTCTGGTTTCTGCAAGCTGAAGGTGTACAACCCCAAAATTGGAATGGATGCCCTCAACGTCACGCCCGTGAGCAGAGCCAATGCAAACCAGCGATCCGGAAGGGCGGGCCGGACCGGGCCAGGATTTTGCTTCCGCCTGTACACGGACAGGCAGTTTAGGGAAGAGCTCATGGAGACGGCGGTGCCCGAAATCCAGAGGACGAATCTGAGCAACGTTGTCCTGCTGCTCAAATCTCTGGGAGTGAAGAACCTGATGGACTTCGACTTCATGGACCCTCCCCCGGAGGATAACATCATGACGTCGCTGTATCAACTCTGGATTCTGGGCGCCCTCGACAACACCGGTGACCTGACGGCCCTGGGGCGGCGCATGGTCGAGTTCCCGCTGGACCCGCCGTTGAGCAAGATGCTCCTCTTCGCCCACGAACACGGAAAGTGCTCCTCGGAGGTCCTTATCGTCGTTAGCATGCTGAGCGTCCCCAGCGTCTTCTTTCGGCCCAAGGGCAGGGAGGAGGAAAGCGATGCCGTGCGCGAAAAGTTCTTCGTCCCCGAGAGCGACCACCTGACGTTGATGAACGTTTATCTCCGTGCGAAGCAACACAAATTCGACGCGCAGTGGTGCACCAAGCACTTCATACACTCGAAAGGTATCCGCAAAGCTCGTGAGGTTCATGCCCAGCTGGTTGATTTGATGAAACAGCAGAAGCTTGATCCAGTGAGCTGTGGCGGGTCATGGGATGTGGTGCGGAAGAGTATTTGTTCCGCGTACTTCTACAATAGCTCCAAGATCAAAGGCATTGGAGAGTACATCAACATGCTGTCGGGCATTCCATCTGCGCTGCATCCATCAAGTGCTCTGTTTGGGTTGGGCTACACCCCAGACTATGTCTGCTACCACGAACTGATCAGTACAACGAAGGAGTACATGAGCTGTGTCACGGCCGTGGAGGGCGAATGGCTGGCGGAACTCGGACCCATGTTCTTCTCGATCAAGGAATCGTACGAAAGTTCCCTGAAGAGACGCCAGCGCGAACGAGCGGATGCGGCCAAGATGGAGAAGGAAATGAAAACGAAGGAGGCGGAAGAGGAGAAGCGGCGCGAACGCGAAAGGAAGGAATCAGAGGCGCGGGGTGGTGGCTCGACGAGCTCGCGACGCTCTGCCATGGCTACCCCGGGTCGACTCGCCAATGCCACTCCGAAGTTCATGCCGAAGAAGAGGGGCCGCATAGGTTTCTAGGCAAGAACTGACGCTCGTGGTACAGCTTCGCTCAACGAGATGAGTAATCCAGGAATATCTAAACTTCATTTTTATGACTTCATTATAATTGGAATGGTAGAACACATGCAAGGCAGGGCAGACGTGAGGCAGATCCCTGTCATGTGTGACGACCGCACTACCATACTCAATCAAATGGGGCGCACCAGATATTTTGCAGAACCATATTTTTTCCGTGAATTGATGTTTCTCCACTGCCAGGAGTATTTTTTGGTGTTAGCTCAGCAAAGGTCAAGACGGCCGCCTGGTGGGAAATCAAGGCCTTCCCGCTTTGATGAACGCAAAGGCCGGATCTTTCAAAGAGGTTACTAGCTTCTTCACAAGATGGAATCAGCACTGCTGAACCTAGGCCGATGTATGGATATTGTAGTTCCAGCATGTATCTTCATCTGGTTCTCATGGGTACTTCATGAATAAAAAATATGTATTGCCACATTGGATGTCGATGAGACTTGCTTTGGAAATGCAGCGCTCCACCCCTCACGTTGGCTATTGGAGCACCATGCGGTTGATCCAATATCATCAAGTATTATGAATCGCTTGTCAAAATGGTACCACGTGGGTTCTCCTCATCAGACTGACACTTCAAATAAGCATTGGATATCTTCGATAGCACCTGCTGAGGACCACACTCCACGAATACCGAGACGTTCTCTTCTTCCGATAATGACTGCATTGTATTGTGCCATTGCACAGGCTTGATGATATGCTGAGAGAGCTTTTGCCGGATTTCTTCCACTGACCTGTACGGCTGTCCCGTGACATTACAATAGACCAAGACATTTCTGGGTAATGAAATGTGTGTGTGATTTAGAATCGTATCGAGTTGACCCCTGGCAGGATACATAGCTTTGCTATGAAACGCTCCTGACACATGGAGCTTCTTCGCCTTTGGCTTCCTCTCATCTTGATACTCCATCGAATTGACTGATTCTACAAGTGACGCGATTCTGCCAGCGCTACCAGCACAAACGAAGATGTTGTGCTTCACGAGATCCTTATCTTTGTGATTGCATATGATATTAGCAATTGTGCAACCATTTCGGTAGCAGAGACTCCTTACTTCCTTGCATGACATTCCAACAATGTTGCACATGGCTCCGCCATTGCATCGTGCCATCGCCTCTGCTCTAGTTTTCACCAGTTTCAATCCATCGACGAACGAAAATGCTCCTGCATGACACAATGCAGTCAATTCTCCGAGACTAAAGCCGGCAACGGCTTTGACTTTTGTGAAGGCAGTTGGATGTGTTTGCTTCATGAGTTCTGCATGAGCCATTCCGGCAATAAACATGAGAGGCTGTGCAAATGCTGTATCGTTCATATCGCCAGCGCTTCCGCAGCGCTTTTCAAAGACATCATAGCCCAACACTTCGTTTGCGGTGTTCAAGAGCTTTTGAACACTCGGAAGATGCTTCACTTTGTCAAGCATCCCCGGGTACTGACTGCCTTGGCCTGGAAAGAGCAACGCAGTGTACTCCATCATTTTCAGGCTCATGTCGGCCTTGCAAGGATTACCGAAGTATTCGCTGCCCTCTTCACACATCTGACCTTTCACAGTCACAGCATGAGGTCGAAGCCGAGACCCCTTTTGGTATTGTGTAAGTGGCATGATTGTCGAGCCAAAGTTGATCTCGACGTTGTCCTCCAAGATTACACTGCAGAACTGAAGTTGACCGTGATCTGTGTAATGAGCATGAATGTTGGGTGTCATGAGCACACAATTATCACCAATGTTCATGAAGTCAATTTCTCTAAACCCTCCCGACTCTGGCGAAATAAACACATTTCGGCCTATTCTTGCACCCATGAACCTCAGCCATGCACAATACATCTGAGTGCCAGACAATGGATAAAGAACTGTCGAGGTGCAGAAATAGATCATGTCGGCCAATAAGTGCCAGTACAAGAACTTGAGAGAGAAGAAATTCGATGTTCCAACTGAAAAACCACCTCCAACTGTCTGCATGACCTTCAAGACGAACATGAGGACCAACGAGCCAAAGATGTACAGCACTGGTGAGACTAAGATCACATGCTGGAAGCTGATATTTCCAAAAAGTAAAGTGGCGAGCCAATAGATGAGGGCATAAGAACCGCCGATCGAAATCGGGATGAGTGCCTGAAGGGCCAACATTACAAAAATGTAGGTCCAAAACATCTCATTGCCAATGTCTTGTCTCCGACTAATCCTTGGGCTTTGAGAGTCATGAGAATCTCTGTTGCTGCCTAACAAGTCGGAGGTAGTTGTATGGTTTGTTGATGATTCGAGGACGTCCGTGAGATGATTAGAGGCCTCTTGGAGTTGTTGGACTCGCTGTTCGTGTGATGTTGAGCTATGGAATTGAACTGGCGGATTGCCAAAAGTTGTACCGCCACCATCGAGAAAATAGTCACGAGGAATGAATGTCTCTGCTCCAATCGTGGCATTCTCGCCAATATCTGCCCCTGACAGTGCCACACATCTTTGGCCAAATGAAACCTTGTCACGTATACAAGTTGGTGAAAATGAAACACCATCTTCATCAACCTGTTCAGTGGAAATGTAGTTCAGCATTCCCATATGAATTTTGGATCCAATATCCAAAAATTCGACTCCGGTTCGAATGTAAGGATGGTTCATCCAAGCTTTGGAACCAACCTTAGCTCCAAGTAGTTTGAGGTACCAAGGGAATGTACTACTTGTCTGGAGAGTACGCTCTGATGCGTAGCGAAACATAGGGCTCAGGAAAATCCGGTCCATGAACCACTTCCTACAGAGAAACCACTTGCTCGAGTACTTTATCATCGGTTGAAGACCAAAGAAAAGAACTCGGTAGATAGTTGCCACAAGAAGGAGAAAGATAACGCTGGCCAAGGTGCTGAAAATTGCACCTGCCCAAAACAAAAAAAGTCAAGTCAGCATTGATTCTCTAGAGTATTGACTCTTCCAAATTTGGATTGTCAATGTCAGGAACTTACCAAGGTATGCCACAAGTCCTATTGCCCCATATTTCTCTTGGAAAATCATTCCTGATTCGCAGGACGAGCGCGAGCGTGTTAGATCTTAGTGCGCGTAGTAGACAAGTACAATTCAAGGGGAACTTGCACATTCGTTTACTCACCAATCGATACACCCACAAAAGCAATTAGCGCCATTAAGAGAAGGATAACAAGGGCTCCTATCAACTGCAGACAGAAGTACCAAGGCCCTTGCACCTGTCTCCATGGCTTGCCTGCATGCTCACCGACTACTGCAGCAGGAGAACCTTCAACGATGGAGTTCCTCGTGGTTGCGGTGTAAAAGTCGAGTGCAGATTTTGCACGAACTTCACATCCATCAGCAACAGTGGAACCGCCCAGCAAGACCGATCTCACCCCCAGTTTAGCATTGTTCCCAATTACCACAGGACGAAATTCAATCAGACCTACGAAGATACACGATAGATGATTGAGGTATATCAATTGAATTGAAACGATTAACTTCTTTCTTCAGGTCGTATCACTTACCTCCTTTGATCTCACTTGTGGATAGTTGAGTCTCGAACTCGAGAATGCAATCCGACCCAATAGTGACCAAGTCTGGCTCGAGGATGTATGGCTGTTCAAGCAATGTACGCTTCCCGATTGAAGCTCCCAAGAGACGCATCCAAAGGCCTGAGATTATAGTCTCATCGAATATCCATGTGTACAGACTAGATACATGGATGACACGCCTGACCAGCCACCATTTGAGGAAATACCAGCTGAAGACCCTGGCTTTTCCAGGCTTGAACTTTCCCATGATAGTCCATTTGATGAGCAGCACAAGCACCATGTGCCCAAGACAACCAGCGGTCACAAACAGCGGAAACAAGAAAATACCCGGAGCTCCAAACCAAATAATTGATCTGATGCTGATGAATGTGGTAGCCAGAAGTGGCACTGCCACGAGGATTGTCATCAAACCCAGACCAAGGAGCTGGAGGCAATTGAAGAGGTGCCGATTCATGACTTTGGACCCACCATCTATGTAAGTCAGGGGGTCTGGCATTCCGTGAAAGGTACTTTCTGACAACGTCTCAATGAACTCCTCGAAATCCGATATGGTCTGGTACCTGAAGACATCTTGCACGCTGACTTCGGTACACAACTCGATACCAAGCTTTCGGCTCAAGATTACTGCCGTCAATGAAGTGCCTCCGATAGCAAAGAAATTATCATCTTTCTTCAATTCATTTGTTGGAATGGCCAACACTTCTGACCAAACAGATTTGATCACCTTTTCGGCATGCGATTCAAGGAGGGCACTCCTGTCCGAGTGGCTTTCACGGACCAGATCTTTCATCGAACGGATCTGCGTTATCAAAGCCGAAGTGTCGATCTTTCTGTTCTTGTTCAGAGGAAACTCATCCAAAGAGATAATTTTTGATGGAATCATATACTTTGGGCACATGTTTCATGAAGAATGAAGGTGAGTAGAGCTAGAATGCAAACCTTACCACACTCACTTTGCCTGTTTCACTTACTGTTGGCAGTTTATCTTGCAAGGCCGCCTTGATCTCTGCTACATCAACCTTTGGCATGACAAATGCAATCAACGTCCCATTATTAATCAATACATGTGAGTTCTGCACCGAGGAGCCCATGGCGCCCTGGATATCACCAATCTCGATTCGGTATCCGTTCAACTT
>JALLBE010003226.1:0-13004 GCA_036939795.1 Thalassiosira mediterranea | reverse complement strand
ATACATAAACCACTCTACCACCGTCTACTAAATACTACAATAGGTAGAGGTATCCACCGCATGCACAACACAACATGTGCCTGCCCCCAGCCAAAGCAAGCCAAAGCTACCTATGTACCCACATGTGCATGCCATCGGCCCCAGAAATACCCCCCCCAACAGTTTGTACAGGTTGTATCCAATTCAGAGGATGTGTGCATGGAGGGGTGGTTCTAGCTCTAGTAAATCTCCAGCTTTCCACAGATCCTGATGAAGAGGAAGAGGAAGAGGGTTACATACAACCTCTCTTGGCCTTGGTCTTGGTCTTTGTCTTGGCAAGAATCTAGGTCTTTTGGACACATATAGCACCGGTGGATTCAAAGCATCCTTTACCAATGACAATGACATGTGGCATCGTGATGGAAGATACCACTATTGCGGGGTGTGGTGGTCTCAGTCTTGGTCTTGGTCTTGGTCTTGGTCTTGGTCTTGGTCTTGGTGGCGCATTGAAGTGTTTTGTATTTACATTGTTGCTCATCTATTTTCATCATGGAGGCCACATAGCAGCCATGGCCATCATGTCCATTGCCCATTGCTACATTTGTAATTTGTGGCATTAGATTTTGTGCCCAAAGACCCAATGATAGAAATATAGCGACTGGATATCTTCTCTTTTTGTTTTTGTTGCAAAGGATGATCAAATTGTCAGTGTGATGATTATGAAACTTTTATCTTTGTGTGTGCCTATACTTTCATTCAACTTGACTGTATTGGATGATAGGTAAGGACCTCAGTCTCAGGACATTCAGACCTTGCCTTCAGCTCAGTGCAAATGCTCATTTGGGTAATTACACCCCAGCGTGCTATGTTTACTGGATTCACAATAAGGAATACATGTTATCCTATTTTTTATCCTATTTTACCTTTTGGAGTCTGGCTATGCTGCCAGTTGCTGCTTGTTCTTGTGTGGCAAAAGGCAAGCTGATATAGATATAGGCTATATATAGGTATAGGTGCAGGCCGGTTCTGGTAGTGGTGGTACATTGGGGGTTAATTATGGGAGTCAAAGTCAATGAAAACACGTATGGGTTCAAATACATATGAATATGAATTGTTATTGTTGTCAATGAACTTTAGAAAGGCAAAATTGAAAGTGAAAGAGTGTGAATATTATGCATGTTGCATGTGGCCTATGCCTATGCCTGAATGTGAGCATGCATGAGTAATGAAAGTGTTGATCAATGGCAAGGTATTTGTATGACATCATGAAAGGGTTTCACAGCCTCATCTTTTTATCTGGTATCATGCAGCTGTCCCACTGTTAGTCACTGTCGCTGCCATACCCATATGCATGAGTCCTCTTGATTCATCTTGATCATGATCATTGTGTATGGTGTATGTTGAGATTCAGAATATTGCTCATCACGTTCAAGTTCAAGTCAATTTTGTTTGTTCTGTTTCTGTTTCTGCTATCAATTGTTATTGTTTTTGTTATTGCTACTTAGTTACTTTTCTGTGTGAATCATGAATCATACACACATTATCTGGAGTTAGGGTTAGGACTAGATGGAGGATAAGAACTAAGATAATAGTTGGGAGAATTAGGAGAATATAGATATAGATATAGATATAGCATGTTATTGTTATTGACAGTTATGAATATATTTCAAGTGTGAAATATGTGGATTCACATGTGATGGAATGGTTGCAGGTTGCATTTACATAGCTTCTCCACCTCCATTACAGTTACGACTTAACTCCATCACCAACATGTGAGAGTGAGAGTATGTCTATCGGTGTGCAATTCTCTGACACTGGCAAAGATAGATGACCATGATCCTGGTAGAACTATGTAAAAAATCCAGGTGGAATGCACTCTTCATCTTCATTTTGAAAGAATTCGGTTCTCCCTGCTTATTCTTCGGCCAAGGTAATGAACAATTGTGGTGGTGGGGTCTGATTCTGATGGTTTTACTGGCACTGGGTAGTTTGTAGTTTTTGCATTTGCACTCCTGCCAGAGTGACAGTGTCAGATGCCTCCCTCCCTCCTGGTATTGTAGAGGGCTGTCACCTGCTGTCACTATCCCATGATCATGATCAATTCAAATGGGGGGGGGTGTTATTATTTTTGTTGCATTCTCTCTTTTGTATCTTGCTACCAATCTCTTGAGCAGTTCTTGCCAAGGTTATATTATGAATGTCGATAGTTCTTCCTTCGCTCGCTCACTTAGATTGGCTCCGATTTTTAGCGACGAATCTGGATCTTGCTCTGTAGCTTCTATTGGGTTCCCACGCCGTCGGTGACGCTGATCTATTCATCGTAGGAATTCAGTACGATCTTAGTCGGAAGTTGGCGGAAGATCCAGATCCTGCAAGAAGGCATCACATCAAACAATGATCCGAAAAATGCATGGCCACCCAAGGCATCCCAGGCTTACATAGACCCAGGCTGCCTGGCATTATTCTGGATCGCCCCCCCGCGCCGCCGCCGCCGCCGCCTCCTTCCTCCATTCCCATAGCCCATAGCAAACAAAAGACGAGATCCCGCAGGTAAGATAATCGAACAGCAATAATCATGACAGCCATCGTCTCGTCGTGTCGGCGCGCCGGCCTAGCGGCAATCTCCCGCAGCGGAGCCTCCTCCGCCTCCAGCACGACCGCCGTCCGCGCCATGTCCGCCAACGCCAAGGTCTGGGTCGACAAGGACACACGCGTCATCTGCCAGGGCTTCACCGGCAAGCAGGGGACCTTCCACTCCACCCAGGCCATCGAGTACGGGACCAACATGGTCGGGGGCGTGACTCCCAAGAAGGGCGGACAAACCCACCTCGGACTGCCGGTGTTCAACACCGTCAAGGAGGCCGTGGACGAGGTCGAGCCGGACGCCTCCGTGATTTACGTCCCCCCGCCCTTCTGCGCCGCCGCCATCATGGACGCCATCGAGGCCGAGATCCCGCTCGTCGTGGCCATCACCGAGGGGGTGCCCCAGCAGGACATGGTCCGGGTCAAGAAGGCCCTCCTTTCTCAGGATAAGACCCGCCTCATCGGGCCCAACTGTCCGGGCATAATCAAGCCCGGAGAGTGCAAGATCGGGATCATGCCGGGATATATCCACAAGCCCGGCAAGATCGGCGTCGTCTCCCGGAGCGGAACCCTCACGTACGAGGCGGTGCACCAGACCACCGTCGCCGGACTGGGGCAATCCACCTGCGTGGGCATCGGCGGAGATCCCTTCAATGGCACGAACTTCATCGACTGCCTCGAGAAGTTTCGGGACGATCCGCAGACGGAGGGGATCATCATGATCGGGGAGATCGGGGGCAGCGCCGAGGAGGAGGCTGCGGCTTGGTGGGCCGCCAACGGGGATCCGAACAAGCCGGTGGTGGGGTTCATTGCGGGCATGACCGCTCCCCCGGGAAGGAGGATGGGTGAGTAGATTAGATCTCAACATCTTGCAGGACATCATTTGATTAGTGTTCTCTTCCTTGAGGCATATTCCTTTCATTGCTCTGGATCATCTAACAACATTGCTACTACTGAAACTCGTGGCGCTCATTTGCCTCCGATCCCAATATTATCACGACTTCGGATCGCTACACAATTTTGATCACATGATATTGCCACGACAGGACACGCCGGAGCCATCGTCGCGGGAGGGAAGGGCGGAGCCAACGAGAAGTTCGCCGCCCTGGAGGAGGCTGGCATCCACGTCACCAGGTCGCCAGCGCAGCTGGGCACTACCATGATGAAGGCCATGGGACTTGCATAGATGTTTTTTGGTTGAGCCATGAGCGAGGCATAGCAGTCATGACTTTGGTTCATGGTTGAAGACTGGTTGTGGTGAGGGTCTCTTTTAGTCTGGGATGGTTCGTTTCAGATGTCAGAATAAGTGAGATGAGACACAGCAGTGAGCGGTCGGTTGTGTTGTCAATAATTTTAGTGTAATGCAGCAAAATCAATATTTTGTTCATGTTCTACGCCAAGTCGTCAAAACACATGTATCTTTGACTAGATGATATATAGACTGCAAAGCAAGTCTTGGTGCTCGTGTGCAGTGTGATATTTTTTGTTCGTGTGGTGCATTGTTCTTTGGGATAGGCTGCCATTTTGTGAGGCCTCTCTAGAGCATCGTCTAGAGAGGTACACTTGATTGTAACACTGATTGTAAAGCAGCAGCTGGCTATCGTACCAGATCAAAAATGTGTCCTTTGAGCTCATCGGACTCCAATGCAAGCTATGGTAGATCCAAGATCCCTTGTCGCATTCAGGATTCAGGGGGTTATCATTATTTTTTTGTTCTCAAATTTTATTCGCGGATCCTAGTGCAAGATATACGAAAGAAACGCCTAATATATAAGTAAAATAATCTCGATACGAATCTATATCTTTATATCTAAGTACTTTTCAATGGTACCCCTCGACAGATCCATCAATCGAGTGTGACATCTCTCGCCCCTCTTCACTATGGTACAATACTATCAAATATCAAAGTTCACCACGCCTGCCCCGCCCATGGCAGCGGCGGCAGCATTGACGGGGGCAGTTGCCCTCATAATTTCACCAGTGGCGCGCATGTTGAACTGTGGTGCACGTCAACCAAGAGCCTCCTCGATGTAGATACCTTCTATCTCCTTCCATGTACAGCTCAATTTCCTCTCCATATCGCGATGGCCGGCGCAGGATGACACCAACCATGCGACAGCGATGGGTGTGGGTGCTGCGAGCATCCGTTGCCATCGCACCATGGGAGAAATGCATCACACTCTCGTCGATGACGACAGCTCTGAACGTCGTCCGCAGCAGAGTTAGATGCACGCATTCACCATTATGGAAGACGTGCTTTCGGGTGAGAAGATTGCAGACGTATTGTGAGGTGTGTCCATTCGCGTCTCTCAACTTCTGCATGGAGACCGACCTGCTGCAGAGGCCTAGCGGATGTGCCTGCTATTGCTGCTGGTGTTGGGATAGGATGTGCACGCACCTTCGTAGCCTGTATCTGTTTGAATGTTGCTCTACATTTCGGATGACCTAGGAATTCAGCTGACTTTTGTTGTCATGCTGGTGATGGCATAGTCTGACTTGGCATCAGTATCAACGTGACGGCCGATATTGCTGTAAAATATTCTGCCGCGAAACTATGTGATCAGTGCTGGGGGGTGGTTTCCCTATCTGTCGAGCACTCGAAAGCGTTGATTCTTCGTCCCTGATTTCTGTGGCCTATTGAATCTATCAGCTCAGTCTCTTTGTTTTGGCCACTGTCAGGTACTGCCACTTGCATCTCATTTTAGTGCCGATGGCGACAGCGACGGCAGCTCTTCAGACGAATATGATCCTGACCTTTCCGGCGTATTTGTGGATGGTTTTCCCCTTCCGAAGACGCCCTCGCGCCCTGATGATACCGAGCTGCTGGCATCCTTACGCAGAGTTCCCATCACACAGTTGGACGTCCCTCTTGATCCGACACGAGACCTGGCTAGATCGGAACAGCCATTGCGGATAATAATCGCCGGGGGCGGCCTCGGCGGCCTCGCCTTGGCATCAGCGCTTATTGGCGACGGGTACGATGTCCACGTGTTCGAGCAGGCAACGCAGTACAAACCATTTGGCGGTCCCATCCAAATCCAGAGCAATGCACTGTGGGCTCTGCGAGAGATCAACCCCAATTTGCACTCGGCAGTGGAGGAGGTGGGAGTTCGGACGGGCGACCGGCTGTCTGGGATAAAGGACGGGGAGCGATACGAGGAAGGATGGCTTGTAAAGTTCGACACGGCGACGCCCGCAAGGAGATCTGGTTTACCGCTCACGCTGGCAATCAACCGAGTGGTCCTGCAGGAAATATTCCTTAAGTACGGCGTTCCGGAGGAAAGAGTGCACACTTCAAGCCAGGTGGTATCATACAGCAATCTCGAAGGTGGGGGCGTCGAGGTCGTGCTCGGAGATGGAAGAAAAGTGTACGGTGACGTCTTAGTCGGCGCAGATGGCATATGGTCTCGAGTGAGACATCACATGAAAGGTTTGGATCCCAGCGAGGCAGGCCCAAAATATGCGACAAGGCATGCCACGTACAGTGGCTATACTTGCTTCACCGGAACTTGCAGGCACACTCCCGCGGACATCGAGACAGTGGCCTACAAGGTATTCTTAGGACAGGTGAGTTCCGCCAAGGGGAAATGACCACCGGTCCATTGCGTCTAAAACAATGGTTTGGACCCCCTTTAGAGTCAATATGTGGGAACCACCGATTGTGGACACGGCTGGCAGCACTGGTGGGCGTTCCTGCCGGACCCACCTGGTGCTGCCACAAGCGATGATGAGCCGATGCTGGATAGACTTAAACGGGAGTTTTCTGGGTGGAGTCCCGAGATACACGACCTCTTTGACACCACGAAGCAGGAGGTGGTGAAGAGGCGCGACCTCTTCGATCGTCCTCCTATATGGGACAGCTGGACAGATGGTCGAGTGGCCCTCCTTGGCGACGCGTGCCATCCTACGATGCCAAACCTCGGCCAGGGTGGGGCCATGGCGATCGAGGACGCTTATGTGTTGGGACAGGAGCTCCACGGGATAAGGTATACCGACGAGCTTGCAGGCAGACTGAAGGCGTACGAGCGTAGGCGCTTCGTACGTGCATCTGTGGCGCAGTTCTTATCTAGGAATGGAAGTGATCTGTTGGAAGACTGGGAGACGATGAGGACGACTCCAATCGTGGGGCCGATCGCCATGCAATGCATCAATTTCTTCCAGCCCCTCACCATGAATTACTTGTACAGTGCCAAGTTTTGAATCGACGACAATATGTTGAAGATGATCTTCCTCTCAGTGATCGCAACTTGGCCATAAGATAAAGTCAACATTAATTTCTAATAGTCTTGGGACAACCCTATTCTCCTGACCCACATGCAAATTCATCAACCAATGTATCTGATAGGCTATCCAAACTATCGAAGCCCATCACGTCGAACACTTTCCCGTCATTCGTTGTCCTTAAACTTTGAGATAAATAAGGGTATGATAACAGTCCCAAACAGTCCCATCAGACTTCGCAGATGTGGCTGTCTGCTCAGCGGCAGAGCGGCTTCGTCTGGTCCTTCAGGCTCAGTGGGTTCTCCATCTGTAATCATTATAATGAAGTTCTTCCGTTGGACTGTCGAAGCTAGCAGTGAGTTTTGGCACTCATTGATGGTGGCAGCAGTGTTTGTCGCGAAAGCAGTATAATCCATTTTATCAATGGCCAAAATCGATTGTTACGCCAGAGATCGGCCACTGATTAGCTCGCCAAAATTACTGAATCTTACAATGGAAAAGGATCCGTCCTTCAGTGAAAGATGCAAATTGGCGGACCATTCCTTGAAAGGAGCACACTGGGTATTTTTGCCAGGTCCATCTCTGGCCAATCCAGAAAATATCCTGCGAAGGAGTGGGTCTCGATGCATTCCTGAGTGATGTCCAGTTTGCCAATGATTTAAGTCATCGGTCAAAGGGCTGAGCCCCTCCGGAGCTAACTTTAACTTGTACCTAAAAACTTAACATGACCCAAAACCTAAGCTGACTTAGTTACAAGTGTCTGGGCCGATGAGGTTCACCTCACGGGTGCCCTTGACTTCGAAGGTTGTGATGCTGCTACTGCTAGATTCGGATGTGGATGCAGGTGCAGGTGTTGGTTCATGTGCAGGCCCAGGTGCTGTTGGTTCTAAAATAGATGTGGACAAATGTAGAGTTGCCGATTCGGACATCGACGTCGACCCAGTTGTAGATAATGATGACAATACCAATGCCGATGATGTTGATGAAGTCACTGTTGTCGGTGCATCGACAGTGGATGCCTCTGAGTTTCTGGCAACAGAAGAGGACGAGTCCATCATGTTGTTGACTGTTCACATACATGGCCCTGCCAGTCCCTAAATCTGTTGCCCCCGCTCCATCAATCTCCTCGTGGATTAGTGTTTGCCCGGGTGCTCTTCTCCTACTACCACACGTTCTCCAATGGGAAACGTTGTGCCCTGCATCCAATAGTCATCTCTCTCCTCCATCACTTGATACTGACACTGAGAGGTAGTGAGGTCGAAACGAAATGCATCTGCATCTGCATCTGCATCTGCATTCTTTGGTTATTGAATCCATAGCAAATATAAATATAAACCAATGACACACACTATGCACCTGCACCTGCACCTGCACCTGCACCTGCACCTGCACCTGCACCTGCACCTGCACATGCACCTGCACCTGCACCTGCACCTGCACCTGCACCTGCACATGCACCTGCACATGCACCTGCACCTGCACCTGCACCTGCACATGCACCTGCACATGCACCTCCTCGAGGACTCGAGTAGTCTTAAGCTAGGCTATAGTCCAGTTGCAATTGAGACAAATAAGGAATGAACCCAACATTCCAAAGAGCATAATATGACAAAATCTACACTTGATTTAATATGAAGATATTCATTGCTTTTCTAAATTGGTAGGCGTAGGAAAAGTAATCTCAAGTGGCACTGTAACTGTAACTGTACTTTAGTATACGGTTAAATAAGTCAGACTTAGAATCTAAGTCTAAGTTATCAATTTTTGGCTGCCTTAACTTATAAGTCGGCTGCCGGAAATTTTATGAACTTGACTGTAAGTCCAAGTTCACCATTTTGCCCCAAACCGGCTGCATCCCTCCAAGTGACATCCATTTCCATGACCACCCACGATTTTGGACAGCTTGGAGGAGTCAAAGGGAAGAAAGATCGTTTTGCACTTAATCCGGCCGTCGTCGGACGGAGACATTGAATACTGCCGCAAGGACAAGATCCGCGGACGCGAAGCACAATATAACAGGCTTCCATTACTTGATACATTGACACAAAGAATTGAATAAGCAATGAATATGAATATACTTTATCTCTGATGTTAACATAATCAGATGTTCGAATTCGTGACGGTGGCCATGCCATGCCTCCTGGACTAAACTTGCTCGATCCCATCACCATTGTTGAGATAATTCAATGGTGTTGGAACTGTCATGGCCTCCCGATCACACCATTGCTCAAAACCTTTTTGAAATCCTCCCACTCTGTTTCATCTTTACTTTCACCATTGGTGACCTCTTTCAGATAGGTCTTGGCCTCCTCAAGACGGCCTATGTCGTCCTCGTCACTATCGAGGTCACTAACATTATCTGATCGTCGACGATCGTGCCCGACATCATCTTCAAGTTCGCTAATGTCAGATCCCCGTTGACGGTGGAGACTTTGCTTGACCTGATCATCGTCAATATCACTCAAGTCAGAATGACGTTTTTGCACTTTCGCGAGCTTGCCTTCCAAGCTCGTTATCTTGTTCCGGAGACGGCTGACTGTATTCTGAAGCTGAATTGGCGTGAGAGTCATGACATCTCCCTCCAAATCTTCATCCTCCAAGCCATCACCCCCACCAATTAATATACTTGCTCCTCTAGTAATCAAAAAGTCCGGGTTGGAGCCCCCTCCTATAGAACCGCCTTCTGAGTCTCGGCGGCGGAAAACACCTTTGAATGTTCTGCCCTTCAAACTTCTCGGCAGGGATTGATAGACATAAACCTCTTCATCAATTCCCTTTAGATGCAATCCACCCACTACTTGCAATAAGGCTTTCTGCTTGACTGTTTCAGAAAGCTGAGAATGGACCTCGCTAGATATGAGGGTCTGTCCCCCAAATGCCATAGCTTCAATCCTCGCTGCCGCGTTCACAGCTGGACCATAATAGTCATAACCTTTCGCCACTTCATCGTACTTTGTTTGCACTTGCCCCCCCTCTTCGACAGCGTTTGAGTGATCGCCCAGATGAACTCCGATGCGTACACGCAGACCACGATAAATAGGCTTTGGCGGGCCCGCCTGTCTGCCGCCATTGAGGAACTCTGTCCCCCCTCCAGGCATGCCCGCAAGCTCAACGGGCCAATCGGCATTCAGCAGGTCCTCCTGGATATCGTTTGCAAGCTGCACGGCAGCATCTGCGCTGGATAAAGCTACCATGAAAGAATCCCCGATAGTTTTCACTTCATATCCACTGTGTCGATCTATGACAGAACGAATAACCTCGTGGTGAATGTCCAATGCCTTCGCCCTGTGAGAAAAAAGGTTATCGTCGGAATTAGCAACAAATATAATAATGGAGAAATAAAACTAAAAAGGTCAAGTCCCATCCTCACATGGTATCTTTTGACGTGTCCCAGAGAGCTGTGCTGCCCTCAATGTCCGTGAACACAAGTGCAATCTTCCCATCCTGCGGTGCGTTCTTGACATCCCGGGTGTTATGTTTGATTGTATGCTGTTGTTTCAAAACAACGAAAGCGAGGAACACTATCAGGAGCCCGACGATGACTGCGACCGGTATGATGATGTTTAATGGAGGTCCCTCCTCTTCAGGGACATAACATGTTCCTTGCTGCGATTCCCAGGCTGCACATTTTTGTCGATGCACGAGAGCACCTTTTGGTGAGAAGAACAGGCCAAAACTTGATCTCAATTAGACGATGTCACAATGAGATGCAGACGTACCAGAGTAGTTGCCAAGAGTGTCCAGCCCCCGCTCCTGCTCGACAGCAGGACGAACTTGTCCTTCAGGACAGGCAGCACAGCTGTGGGTTTCGGGATCTCTAGCAGTGTTTGTTGGACAGGAACAAGCGGCAAGGCTCTCCTGTTCATCAACACATCCTGTGATGTTTGCACACGTCGCAGGGACGACATTCCATCCAGGTATTGTACACTGATCCACGGGACACTCTTTGCACTGGGCGTTCGCTCCAGCACCGACCCCATACGTCCCCGCTGCACAGAGCTCGCATGCAGTGCCATTCCACTGTGAGCCCTCTAAGCAACATTCTGATCCCGCATCATTGCCGGCATCACAAGCTGTTTTGGCAAAGAAGACTGTCACCGAGTTCTCTGCATGGTCAACGGCGATAAGGTCAATATCCCCGTCGCCATCCATGTCGCCGTTGTATACGTAGTGGCCCTGCGTGCCCACGTAAATGGTGTGATTGCGCCAGGAGTAGCCCTCCCCGTCTAGATTCTCATACCAGTTGATGTGCCCATCAAAGAAGGAAGCACTGGCGATGTCTATATCACCATCTCTATCAAAGTCTGCAGCTGTCACACTCAGAACGAAGTCAGCATTGTCGAACACTGAACATCAATACACCATTGCAGTGTGAGTGAATGAGTAAAATTTTTGCCTTGTACAACAAGAAAATAACACAGGAGCACACAATATGTGTCACGTGATATGACTCACCCAATGTTTTCTCGAAGCTCCCTTTGCCGTCGATGTTTCTCCAGATTGAAACATGATCATTGCCGTTCGAAGCCACGACCAAGTCCATGTCACCGTCGCCATCAATGTCCGATGCCACGAGAGAGTAGGCGCCAGCACTCTCCTCCCCGCTCGAGATGATAATCTTTTCGGGGAAGTGACCGGTGCCGTCGTTGGGGTACCACGAGACCGAGCTGTCATCTTTCGATGCGGATGCCAGGTCCAGCCAGCCATCGCCATTGAGGTCAGCGGCCACAACCGTCCGCGCGCCGATCGCATTATTGTCGACGATCTCTTTCACCTCGCAAAATGTTCCGCGGTCAATGTTGGTGAAGACGGCGATGGTATTGTCGCCAGAGGAGGCACTGGCTACATCGGGATCCCCATCGCTGTCACGTAACAAAGAGATATGCAGGTTAGACAGTGTCTGAGGGTCAGAACTACACGCAGCGCTCCCATGGCTTCTGTCCTTCGGAAAAAAGTAGTGACAGCATCATATTTCCTAGACACTCCATGAATCAGCATACCAGCCACCACAGATGCCCCACCATACTCATCCTCGTGAGGGCAGCAAACAAAATAACATACTGTCATCCATCGCCCCATGACGATCAATAAATGCAGAGTGTCACCATCATGTGTACAGAGCGGCCATCCAAAGTCACCGCATTGAGTGGACAGATGAACACGCACGGCCAGACTTGAAACCAGCCGTCATCCTTCCATTTTTTGTGGGCTCTCCAGCATTATTTCCACAAACCGCCGCCTCCTCAAACATATACACGCCCGAAAAAAGGCACCACATAATATAATATGATCCGATCCATATTCCGATAAAACAAAGATGAGAGATGACTCACTTGTCCAAATCCGCCAGCGTGACGCCCTGTCCCTCGTCGACGGCGTCGCTGATCAGGTGCTCCACGAACTGTCCCGTGCCGTCGTTCTCGAACCATCGCAGGCTGGAATCGTAGTAGGAGGCTCCCACGACGTCTGTAATGTATCCATATCCATCCATCATCATTTATTTACATCATTCATATCATGGCAAATAATAACATGAGAGAGGTTCAGCGTTAGCAATGTCCGGCTCTCATGAAAAAGGCGCACGATTCACACCTCCAATATATAACATTTCACATCACATCACATCACATTATGAACTCACCCACGTCGCCATCACCGTCGACGTCGCCCACCGTGACGATTCGACTGCCCAAGCTGCTCCACGTGATCTTCTTCTTGATGCTGAATTCCGGCATGGAGGTGACGTTATTCCCATCCTCGGGACCGAGATTCTTGAACCAAGAGACCGCGTTGTCGTTCGACGATGCCGAGACGAGGTCTGCCGATATTATATAGCACGGATGGAATTAGAGATAGAGAGAGAGGGAGGGAGGGGCCGAATATATCAAGAGGGGGCCTCTAAAAAGAGTGCGAGTCAAAAAAGAACTCACCGAGGCGTCCGTCCCCGTCGAAGTCGGCCGGCACGGCGCACCTCGCCCCCATGGCCTGGTTCGTCACGATCACGCTCCGCGAGGCCGAGAAGAGGTCGTTCTTCTTGTCGTCGTTCGCGGTGGTGCCTCCTCCATCGAAGACGTCGCCGGCTCCTTCTTGGGCCGAGGCCACCGCCGCTGATGATGCCAGGAGGAGGGCGGCCAAGGCGGCGGCGGCACGAGCCGTGGTGGTGCGACGGCTCGTGATCATGATGGATAAAATGACGAGACGCGACGAGAGCCGCAAGGTAA
>JALLBE010003193.1:1064-14619 GCA_036939795.1 Thalassiosira mediterranea | reverse complement strand
GATTTTCACCGTGATTCTCGACGGTTCCGTCGGCGCCGCGGTCACCTGACACTACCTAGAGGATGATACACAGCCGCCGCTTTATAAACGCCGTGACTCCAGAGTATAGCCAAGCTCACTTTGGCAGTGTCCATCATTTCCGGAGATTGGGAGAAAGCAGAGGGCCTCTGGGAGAAAACCACGATACCGGGCATTGGCGCCTGCCATTGCGGTCAAACTCAGTCTGGTTGTTGAGCCGCCCAGCCTATGCATGGAAGATGGTTTCATCACTGCAATCGATGCAATCGAATTAGGCATGAGGGCACTGCGGAGCAATGTGAACCAGCTGGCGTCGGCGTGGTTGTCTAAGGAAGAGTGAAAGATGATCAAGGCGTTGGTGAGCGAGAGGATAGATGTGCAATCACTGCAAACCGCGACATCAATTTGAATATTGGTGGCAGAGGGAGCATTATCGAACGGCGCCACCTTGGTGGATTGGGAGTAGTATCTTCATTCTCTTCTCACCGCGGAGCAGTCTGCTGAGATTCCCGAACTTATTGCCAACCCCGTCGGCCGCGAGTCGCATATCGATCGGCGATCAAGGCTCCATGCACAGCAAAGGACAAATCGTCACGGGCACTGAGTCGGCGACATGTCATGGCGGGGACGGCCCCTTGCGCAGGAATAGGAATGGTAGCAAGGGCGGTAGGAGGACAGGTAGAGCGGAGGTCGCCCAGGAACTTTAAGCTTCTAACTTCTAAGGCCGATTTTGTAACAGCCCAAGCAGATGTACAAAGTAAAAGTACTAACACTCGCATATTCTAACCTCCCCCACGCCTTGTACAAAATATGTGTAAAGATGTCACCGCGAGACGCGAGAGCAGAAACATCTCTTCGAACTTGCGCATACGAGGTCCTTGTGTACAAAGCGGGACATATCTCATTGCACAGGTAGATGCCATTGCCCACCTAACGAGAGTGGTTTGGGTACACTCAGCATCTGGAGGAGATAAGTCCTCGGCATACTATGAGGTACTATCTTCGTGACGTTCTCGGCGAGTGATGTCTCCGCACGCATGAACACGAGGAGATGTCTCCACCTACCAAATATGTACGTTGTATTGTACATGAGAGGAAAATCCCTTCGTGCCATTCTGGGCACTAGGTCTCCAGCGGTACAGGACCTGCTATGGTACACAAGTGCGATGGTCGGTCCTGCGGCCACCTCGAGATCATGTCAAGGTGAGAGAATCAAGAGGTATCGTACCTCGACACAATCTCGAGGTAGAATATCTATGTAGACCGACACATACCCACCTGGACTCAAATGTATGCTTGCTGCTCTTAGATTATTCTACACTACTCTAGAGAGCAGAGACTTCAACATACATTCCTTCGGGCGAGCGCTGAGAGTATCACTACAGATAGAGATCTCATCGTGAAGTAGATGAGAGAGCTCATTTTTCACATTTGATGAAACGTGTCGTCATTTTCATTTGGCATTTTGCATTTCCTCTTGTGGGATCATCTCACACTCGCGAGGTATCATTGATCACCTCACTAGATATCGTGTCTCTCAAGCTGGTGCAAGGTTCACAAACATGTTGCACCTTGCAATGCACCATGCACCTCACGTCCGCCCACGGGAAGCCCGCCAGGTCTACGATTGCATTGCACCATTCCATTCGCCGTCCGGGGACGATGGGCGGGCAGCAGTGATCATGTTGATGCTGCCGGCCACTGCCACATTCGTAACCTCTTCCCATGTGGAGTGGACAACGATCGTGCCCCCCTCATTGCTGCTCACCAGTTCGTTGCATCCGTCGGTGCCAGTTGCGACGGCCGCGTCGCTCGGCCTCTTCTCTGCGCCCGACGCACCATATGGGACTCCCAGACGTCAATAGCCATTAGCATATCGCCGTCAGGCCTCGACAATCATCCAGCCCGCCCCCACCACAATCAATCGTGACAACATGTGGCGGTCAGGGACCGACCACGACCGCTGCTCAACTCCACGCTCGGTATGCAATTCAGGCTGCGGTGACCGTGCTCCGCGTCAGGCTTCAACAATCATCCCACCAGCCTTAGATGACCACCATCCCCCACCTCGCCCACGTGTACGAGGCTGTACAACCCATAGTAACATCGGTCCGGGGCATATCGTGGTCCCAGCGTCTGTCAGCACGCTTTGTTGCCCCCAGGCAGCGCCATAGAACCATGAATAAGAAGGGGTGATGGGGGGCGCCTGGTTTGGTTGACGCCCAACCCTCTAGTAGTGTCAGGTGACCGCGGCGCCGACGGAACCGTCGAGAATCACGGTGAAAATCGCCGACGCGAGTTCGAACTCAATACTGGGCCGCGCAGCCGGAATTCGACGCCGGCAGGGGGGTCGCCATGATAGGTCTTGGGGTTGTGGAGGGCATCGAAGCGACTCCGGTCACCTGGGGGGCATAGTGGAGGTGCCACTACGATGGGCCGTAGGGGCGGGGCTCGTGCCATGGTGCCGTTGGTCATCGCGTGTTTTTGGCGGAAAAGCAAGGCGACTCGTGACAACGGGCATTGCGTGGTAAAGAAAAAATCTTTCAAGCATCGCTCAAAAATCGGGACCATGATTATTACCGGAACTGGGAGTTCCACTTATCCCCCCGAACATGGAGTTGTTTGTCAGATGCCGCCAGCTAAAGAGTTGCCACATGCATGCACCAGCTGTTGTGACACCCAAATATGGGTATTTAAGAAATTGGAAATACCCAAGCAAGCAGCTCAGAGAGTTTGTGCATGCAACAGCGGCTTGGGTAAACCTTGGGTAACTATTCAGACCAAAACCGACAACCGCATGCACGTTGCTTGCACTCGCAACTCGCACTTTTTATTTTGATCACATCCGTCCAGCCACCACGCCCCCACCGTTGATCAACGGCAGGTAGGCGAGAGCGACGAGCGCCACCACCGACGACTCCATCGCTCTGACAACCATGCCCAACATCTTTTTCACGCAAGAGAACTTGGTTCTCGCCTCCCCTCTCATCGTTGTGTGCTCAACATATGTGAGTGTCTGGTGCGGCCGTGTCAATTGAAACGGGTCGTCGTCGTCATTGCTTCGTAGTAAATCAGATCTCCTCACCTCCACCTTATTGACTCTTGTTTCCCGACAGGCGTTCTTCAAGTTTGTGCCTCTCACGATCGGGATACCAATCATCGCGGTGTCATCGCTCTTGATCCAAGCACGTGCCAAGGTCATCGCAAGTAAGTCGTAATGTTTTGCTGTGCCCTCTATCATGCCTGCATTGATGCAAACGTTAATATCTAATGCGGTGTGTCCTGTGGAATAGGTCGCAGCACGGATGAACATATTGATAAAACAATCGTAAAAGATCTTGTGTCTGACGAAGACGCTCTCCTTGCGAAAGAGGCTGCGAAGGCTCAGAAGAAGCAACGGAAGGCTGATCAGAAACTGAGGGAGAGGCTCAAGGCTGAGAGACGGAGTTCTAACAATAAGAAGGAAAACGATAATGATGATGACGAGGGGGATATGGCCAAATTTGCCAAGGGGTCGCGAAAGACGAAGTGAACGGAATTCTGGGAAAAATGGATTGTCATCGTATGTTTACAATGTGGCAGACAGAAACGATATCGGCCCTTTACCTCAATGGGTCTTGGACAAAATAGGATTCATCCTTGATTCGTCGCTTGTGGAGAATGCTAAAATTGTGTGGAGATTGGACGCTTTGCCTTTCGTGGCTGGGGCCATAGCGATGGGGCAAATGCGAAGTTCATGCCTCTTTCTACCTATTAATCTAGCGCTGGCCAAATAATTCTCAAGTATTTGAAGCTATGTTTTCATCAAACAATGGTGACCTTTATCGCACAAATCAACCAATCAACACTGCTGGCCACCCCAACAAATCTCAAAAAATTAATACTAACAGAGAGGAGATCAGTGTTGAGCTCTGTGTTACATAACATGAATGTATTGAAGTTATTCCGATTTTATTCAGGCTTGTCATTTTCAGCCTGGCTATCTGATTTGTCATCAGAGACAGCCGAAGAGGCACTCTGACTACTGCCGCCTTCGGGCTGGGCCTTAGGCTTGGCATCAGGAGAAGTCTCCCCCTTTTTCACGGCCTTCTTTTTCTTCTTTGCACCGGCTGCCCTGGCTTGATCGTCTGCTTCCAATATTTTACTCTGGCCAGCTGATTGTGCCTTCATTGCATCTTCAGTCAAGGCAAGTCGGCGATCTGTGGCAGCATCTACAGACAGAATTTCTTTGCTAACCAAGTCGATCTGCTCCTTCAGCCTTTTGCACCTTTCAGATGATTCCAACGGAGTGTCGGAGTCGATCTTTTCCCAGCTGCTCACCAAGAAAGTGTTGCCACTGGTGTCTACAAAAGGGACATCGCCAGCAGCAGCTCGAAAGGCAAGAGCCATACCAAGCAGCCCAGACGGCTCAGTGCTGGCAGTAGGCTGAAATTGAGCACCGATGAAGTTTGGGTCTCTCATGCACTTACGAATGAGGAAACCCTTGGCAATTGCCTCGGCACGAGCTTTCTTATTCTGTACCTCGTTTGGATTTACTCTCTTCTCTGGAATGGTTTTCTTCTTCTTCGCCTCGCGCTCCAATGCTCTCGCAGATTTTTCGTGATCACGGAGTCTTTTCTTCCGCCTTGACTCCAGCTGGGCCAGCTCTCTCATTTCACGCTTCTCTTCCAATTCAATCTGTTTCTTGAGCTGTTCTTCAAGTTTTTTGGCATCATCCTTGGGACTCGCCTTGGCTTTCTTTGCCTTCTCGGCTTTCTCGGCCTTCTCTGCCTTTTCTCTCTCCTTTTCCTTCTCTTTCTCCTTCTTTACAAAGAGTGCGTTTTGCTTTTTGAGCGCTGCAGCCCTGGCTTTTGCTTTCTTCCTTCCTTCCACACTACAATCAAGGAAACCATCAGAAGCAAGCAACTCATTCAATTCATCAATATCAGACTCATGCGCCTTATCGTCTTCTTGATCCATTTCATCTGCCTCATCATCAGACTGGCAGAGCACGTCATAAGTGTAGCCTGCATCCTCGTTGAACTCATCCTCGTCATCAGACCGATCACCGCAGGTATTGTTCAATTGAAGTTCAAATTCCTCAAGTGCCCATCTTCCCTCCTCGATCGCGTTTGACATTTGCTTTGAGTTGACTGCTGCCGATCGTCTCTTTTTCGTAATATTTCCTGCAGCAGCAGCAACGTTCACATCTTCCTCTGGATCAAAACTTTCAATTATATCACTTTCTTTGACCCAGATAAACTCATGGCTCCCCATGAATTCAACCAGAAAGTAACTCATCAGATCCGAGCTCTGTTTTTTCAACGCTAACTCTGCTCTCCGCTTTGCTACCCTCAAGTCATCCCTCAGCTTATCCGGGAGTCGGCCCTCATTGCGATCAGTCAATGCTTGGTGCCAGTCTTCCTTCTGATCATCCGGAGCCAATCTGAAATATTTGTTGGTGCAAGGTGGAGGTTCAAAGATGGATGCACATAGTAGATAAAACGAAGGGTAACAAGGATAAAGACTCACATGCCAAGAACGACTGCAGGCCAATATGGCTTTTTCTTGCTTTCGCGCGCCCAAATGCAAGCAGCCATGCACCCCCAAATGCTGGACTGGTTCACTCCACGGCAGCTCATTTCATGAATAGGAGCAAGGGTCTTTCCAAGGATTCTGTCCAACCGCAGTGAAATCTTCATCTTCTTCAATATTTCCTGCTCGAACACATCTTCTGTGTAGCATTTTTTCAAGTCACGATGGACTTCAGAGACAGAATATTCTTCACCACTTTGAATTTTCCCTCTCATATTCTCAATAACCTCGTTGAGGGATTCGATAAAGACTGCAAGGTCACCTGTTGCAGTGTCGGGATCGCCCAGAACGGAATCCCTATCTAATCCGTCAACTTTTCCCCCAGACGAAACGAAGCTTTCGAGGGCGCCCGACAGTCTATATAAGCATTTGGGAGTTAAAAGGGTTTGTGAAACCTGTGACAGCCTCTCTTTTCGCGACTCTGCTCTTTTCTGGAAAGTGGAGTGGAGATGAGAAATGCCTTTCCCTGGAGCACGTTTTGGAGCGTCCGAGGGCATCATATACTCGCGCCACAAGCTGTTGAAGTAGTCCCGTAGATGCATTGAGATCGATATGAATGAGGGGATGGCATTATCTCTGTTGCTGGGGTGCATTTGGAATTTTATGCAATTGGAGAATATTCGCCAGACGTCCAGTTGGATAGCCCGTGTATCCTTATATTCCCGGCGGCGGATTCCGCGACACACATGCCCTAAATCCATGGGGTGATGGATAATTTTGCCATATATTCCCATCAGCTGGAACCAATATGGGCATTAATCAAGTGAGCGAGCTTTCAGGAAAGGCTGTTTCAAGTTCAACAAAAAATACGGGGCCTTACCTCTGGATGCAGCAACGATACTGGTCTGCTAAACTCTGCAAGAAATGGCACTTTGCAGAATTCTGTCATGAGTGCCTCAACATTATCATATTGGGCATCTGTAATGGCAGGGACCGGGTCGTCCATGGAGGGGACACCAGGCTTCCGCCGGATCATTGAGCTCAACAGCAGTGAATTGTTTGTTTTCTTGCCCCCCGCTCCTCCTGCTGCACCGCCGGGTGACTTTTTGGCCTTTTTCGCCTTACTACCACCAGCTGCAGCAGTTGCGTTGGTTTTGGAGGGAGGAGTCTTTTTTCGTTTCTTTGAAGCAGCTGGTGGCTTCGAATCAACAGGAGTTAGCTCTGCGGTTGGGTCTAGTTGAGACGACGAGGGGGTCTCAAAAGGAGTTTTCGCCAACGCCTGC
Organism: Thalassiosira mediterranea; assembly: GCA_036939795.1. Classification (NCBI taxonomy): domain Eukaryota; phylum Bacillariophyta; class Thalassiosirophyceae; order Thalassiosirales; family Thalassiosiraceae; genus Thalassiosira; species Thalassiosira mediterranea. The sequence continues at coordinate 7,804 of JALLBE010003193.1, read as the reverse complement.
CCCGTCTTTGGCGTACTCTTCTTCTTCTTCGGGGTCTTCGTAGCCTTGGGAGTGTTATTTTGGGAGGCAGCTGAGGATTTAATTTCCATCGGAGGAGATCCGTCACCTGGTTGTAATTGAGATGAAGAGAGGGTGTCTGGAGGTGCTTTCGGCTGCGTTTCTTTTTTCTGTGGGGTCTGTTTCTTTTTGGTGCTCTTCTTCTTCGTAGAAGTCTCTTTCGCGGGGGGTTCCTTCGTCACAGGCTCCTTCACGGCAGAATCCTTCTTCGCAGAAGCCTCCTTCGGAACGGCTTCCTTTGTCGGCGTCTGCTTCTTCTTCGCCGTCTCCTTCTTTGCCGATGCCTCCTTCTTTGTCACAGACTCCTTCTTAGATGGGGTCTTCTTGGCAGTGGTTTCATTCTTAGCCGCAGTCGTCTCTATCTTAGCCGCAGTCGTCTCCTTCTTAGCCATCGCCTCCTTGTTGCCCTTCGACGCCTTCTGGGGAGATTCTTTCTTTGAGATGCTCTCCACCTTTGCCGTGCTCTCCTTCTTGGGGTTACTCTTTTTCTTAGTGGCACCCTCCTTCTTCGCTGGGGTGGCTTCTTTCTTCTTCTGCGCTGCCTCCTTCTTTGGCTTTGGCGCCTTCTTCTTGCTATCCATTTTGAGGGCAGTGTCCTTGTCCGCGCTCTTTTTCGAGGACGACGCCTTCTTAGGGGCTTTGTCCTTCTTCGCGGGAGTCTCTTTCTTCGGCGGAGGAGCTTTCTTTGTGGGGGGCTCCGCCTTTTTGGCGGCATCCTTCGACGCCCCAACATTCTCCTCGGGTTCCTTCAAATCTGGTTCAGTGTGATCGTGGCCGGCAGATCCTCCATTGAATTCTATCTCAGGATGGATGGGCTCGTGCGTCGGAGAATGATCCATAGGATGATTTTCTGGTGAAGGTGGAGCTGGTGAGTGGTGAGGCGAGGAATCGTATTCCTCTTCATAGGCATTGGAAGCCTCGCCATCATTGGCGGCGAACGAATGAGCGGGTGAATCGTGCGCGTATTCAGACGTGCTTTCCTGATGAGCGGCCAAGTACTCAGCAGCGTGCTGATCTCGCAGGCTTTGAGCTGCGGCAGCATCCAAGCCGTGAGAATCCAATGCGGCATTGGCAGTCGCACGGGCTTCCACCGCCTGAAGCAGGCTACTATGCTCGGCGTCTCTCCTTGCCTCGCGATCACGTTGTCGCATCTCCGTCATCAACTCCAGCTGCATTCTCGTACGCTCGTACTCGTGGAGTTGCTCCTGGATCTGGTTGCGGGCGGCGTGCTCAAGCAGTCGATTGCGCGCCTCGGTCTCGATGGCCTGCCGTTCCTGGATCTGCTGCGTAAGGTGGTACAACTCTATCTCCCGAGCACGCTGGGCGTATAGCAGGGCCGCGTCCTCTGTCTCCGCACGAGCCGGAGGTTGCGCCGCCGAGGCTCCGTACACATCGTAGTAAGAGGACGACGAGGCGGCGGCGGGCGCGGCCGCGGCGCTGTCGAAGGCATTGGCGAATGCCATGCGGGCTGCCAGCGCGGCGGCCGCGGAGACCTGGCCCTCCGCCGGGGATTCCCTGCCGGAGCCATTGGAGGACCGCCTGAAGCGCTCCGGGGACGAGTTGCCTTGTCCGCCGCCCCACATCGTGGATTCGCCGCCGCTATGAAGGGACTGTGATCGGCGTCGGGCGGGCAGGGCGCGGGGGGCGGCGGCAGGCGGGCGGGGCGGGGGGCGGGGGGCGGCCGGGGGACTTGGGGGGACGTGGGCGTGGGTACCTATGTCACTACGACACTGTGAAATCCCGTATTACACTGTAGGGCCCAACAATAGACGAATATTTCGAAATAATAAACAGTGTTCCGAAATCATTTTTATCCGTCCTATTGTATGAGGAAAAGATAATTCTGAAATTCAACATTTGAAAAATCTAGCATAAAAATACTGAGGACTCTGCTGCCATGGTTGTGCTTGGTGTTTTCCATCTTTGCCAATAACAAGGGACACTCAATCGCAAGTGGTGGGCACAGTAACTAATTGTCATATTCGATGAGTGGATGTCAGTACTTCCATGCCCTTCTGATACATCAGGATGAATCATCTCAGTTATAAGAATGACGTTGTTGTGTTTCATTGGCGCTCCACAAATCTAGATCTACAGACGACCGGTACACAATGACGGCCAGACGTACCTGTAGAATCATAAAGGTTCCTTCAGGAGTTGTTCCAAAGCACGCGTAACCAAATCTTCGTGTGTATGTTGTAGCACATGGAAAATTAGTCCAATTGGTGTCAAGAGAATTTCTCATCATTGTCACATACAATTCCCGCCAATTATACTATTGATCCTTACATGATTTTATCAGATGCGACAGCTCGAAATCGAAACGTCATCGGCATTTCATTTGGACACGCATCCAAAAACATATTGTAAAATCAACTTACGTCCGGTTCTGATATCATGAAGCCGTCTGTAGAGTAACTGTGACACCACCTTTGCATGAGTGCTTAGCCTACAGATGTTTTTCTGTAGTCTATCCATTTACCATGAAGGCCTTACTTGGAGTAACAGCACCCACGTTAGGACCACCATGGCTGACCTCTGTCTCTGTTGATGTTGATATGTGAAAAGTATTTGTCGATTCCGTTTTGCAAGGGCAGCACAGCAAAAGGGGGGGACAAAGACAAAGCAGGTTTATTTTACTGGTCAGCTACTAATTTAGGCAAAAGTGATGGCTTGGCCCTCACCCTCGATCGGTCCCTTCTCTGCTTTCCCTCAAACAGCTCATCCTCCTGTTCACATCTCACCCCTTTTGTCATTCCTTGTCCCACTCCATGAGCCCCAAATCCCCCCAGTCTCTGAGCTGTGTTCTGTTTTGTGCAATACTCTCTCGTTCCTAGTTCCTACTTGTCCAAAGCCAATAGCTCCTCAATCTCAATTGTGGCCCCTTGGATTAGTGATTAGCAAGAAAGCCCTCCTGTGCACATCGGACTGTCTAGTGACTACATCTGGAGGATCATATTCTGGGCACGGGGCACAATAGTCATCATAATCATAATGGGCTTGTCTCCACCACTCTCCTCCATGAACATTCTGTCAGCTTATCATTCGTCCTTCCTTTCACAGTCACAGTTCTCGTCATCCTCTAACTCTAAGCGGCCACCCTCCAAATCAATGACGGTTTCCCTTTTCTCCAACTATCCATCCGATGAACTATTGGGTTCCATGAGACATCTCTCTCTCTCTCTCTCTCTCCTGTCACATCCTTGTTTGTAGTATCAAAAGGTAGCACGTTGACCTGCCGGCTTCCGTAGCCCAGTTCATTGACCCGAATGATGGTGCTGAACATACCACATGACATTGACGGGACTCAATCGAATTGCTAGTGCTGAAAGAAAGGGAGAGAAGGCAAGCCTCAATTGTGCAACTGGCAAAACACTAGCATCAAGGCTCCTTGTGACTGTTCTATTGATGGCATTGATGTTTTTGATGGTGGGCAACAAAACAAATGACGGAAATTGAAGGATTCGAATCGATGAATCGGCTATGGTGCTGTGAATCGAAGGCGGCAGAGCGACAAAGATTGAAAGCATCAAATTGAAGGAGGCAAATCAAAGGCAGCGCATTGAAACCAGCACATCGAAGGAGGCAAATTGAAGGAGGCGCATCAAAGGCGGTGCATTGAACATTGATAAATAATGACTAGTAGATAGGACTTGAACTCAATTTGGATCAAAAACCTGTTTAGCCCGTGGACATCCTGGACACAAATCTCCTCTAGCTTTGTCACTATGGATGCTGTTGAAAAAACCTTTCGATTCATTTTCGCGATCCGTTTGCTTTCGACGCGCGGGATGAATTCGAAACTTTGAGCACTTCCGATTCACCCCGCACGCTGCATTGAAAGCAAGCCGACGGAAACTGTTCAAAAGGTTTTTTCAACAGAGGTTTGGGTCTGGAATAAATTGATTCGAGCGACAAACAGGCCGAAAACTTCATTTTTATTATTTATCTATTGCATTGAAGGTGGTGGGTTGAAGCTTCAAATCGAAGGAGGTAAATTGAAGGCGGTGGGTCGAAGCGGTGGATCAAAAGCGGCCGACGTGAGAAAAGTTATTGGCGTTTGAGGTCAAGGATTGAGAGTGACGCAAGGTGACGATGACACTGATGGTGCAGGGGGAGCAATGGCGAGTAATAGCTTGGATCTAGAGGGTGTTGTTCAAGGGGTTGTGCATTCGGGTTTTGAAATTGAATGCTTGATGGTTCGTCCAAAACGTTCGTTATTTTAAAATTTTGATTCAAAACGTCACAACCTCAACATTGTTTGTGTTATGAGCTGTTCGATTTTTGCAAATTCTGATCTTTGTTAGCTAGTACATACAGGTTTTGTTTTTAGAGTGCAACCGGGACCCCTCCCTGGACGCGCATGATGCACAGATGCCAAAGAATGCTGGTGCGGGTGAGGCCTACTGAAAATGAAAATGTAGGTAGTCTTATCTAAGCAGAGAAGATGTCTGAGTGGGGTTAGTAGACCACAAATCTTGGCTTACACTTTGTTTTTCTGTTTTGTTTTTGCAAATGGGTATGTGAGCCTGAGCCAAGTGTGGACGACATACATATCTTTGCACTTAAATACCACCAAATGCATTCTATCTTTGATGACAGACAGACATCAATACATTCTTCAATGAAGAAATATGACATTGCTGTAGGTAAACAATGAAAGTGCAAAATAAGATGAGACACAGAGGTATTTATCCAAAGCCACAAATATGCCAATAACCTTCATTATGTTCAGCCAATCCAAGTGATCATCCTCAACACTAATTTCATGCGTAGAGAAAGGCCATATATAATTTTTGGATCTTTGCCGCGTTCACCATCATCTCGACCAGCGGGGAAGCAAAAATATGTTCAGATTTAGTCAGATTTAGGGGGGAAGATGTATTTGTGTGATCATATTTTGTATGTATTAGTTTTTACTACCCCTACAAATTGCGACAAAACAGCCCCTCTCCCCCAAAAACATGCATTTTATATCTCCATGAATACGGCCCCCCAGACTAAGAATTGACCAACCGTCTCCATCCTGGAGATGACCGCTACACATCAAATTTTTGTCTCAGGGTTGGTTTTCACTGTGAAATAATATTACAAAGACTCCCATTGAGTGACGTGTATGTGGCATCACACGTTTTTTGATGCACACAAGATTCTGTTTTTTGTGTTTATCTAAAAACAAACTGTTTGCAAAAATCGGCTCTGAGAGAATACTTAGCAAAAAAATACTCAAGCAAAATCCCACCAAACTCAACGATATGGTTCATACAAAGATGACGTGCCTCATCCTCAACATGTGATCATGAATGGCCTCCTTGTCCACCTCTTGCACCATGAATGAATGTCATAGTGATAGCAGTTTCATTGGTGATTGCCATCATGGGCAATGCAAATAGAGTCAGGAGAGGGTTCTGATGCTTGTTTGGCATGAAGAAGCATCAAGAATCAATCGTATCCGTACTCCAGATTTCGTTCTTTCTGAAAGGACAAAATATTTTCACAAAATTTGATTCGACTCGAAAATATTTTTTTCTTTCAGAAAGGACTAAATCAACCTTGCTTCACTGTACAGCCCTAATCCCCCCCTCCAAGTTTGGCCAATCGACTTGAGGCTTTGGATTATTGTTATATTCAATAGCATCCGGATCTAGTTCCAAAGTTTCATCCTCTGCGATGTCTTGGGGTCGACACAGTAGATGGCCAAAGTGGGGGCTTCTGAGTGTAATTGATGGTCGTTCGACAGCGATTTGTTGCGCTCGCCGAACGATTTGACGCGTTTTGTGTGTTGTGTTTTGTGTCAACTACGATATCCCAATTTAGGGTACACAAACCACAGAGTTCCTACGTTGAATCATACTGAGAAAATTTGCCCTTGTCAGAGGACAAAAATATTTGGGGCAATTTGTTCACTTCAATTGCATCAATGCCAAGGACTTACGAGCAATACTAGCGCTCGCCTGTGCAAGTGCAAGTCATGCAAGTCGTGCAAGTCATGCAAGTCGTCCTTATTCCTCAAATTGTTTAATTAGTTTAGCGAACGTTGAATGACGTCTGTGCAAGTCTGGTTTATTCCCTCGTATCCCCAGTTTCATGCGTTTTGTGCAAGACTTGCACAGATCTGCAAGTCTTGCACAGCCCTTGCGAGTCATGCAAGTTTGGATTTGTGGCCATGTGTCAGTTGCTGTGTAATGGGCCTGATTTTGAATAATATTGTAGCGCGGAACTAATAATAATTTAAGCAAGGCAATAAAAAAGCGATAAAAATTTCTCACTAAGATTAACACAGTTTGAGATAGCAAGTGCAGGATTGTTGACTGACATCATTTCCAAAAGAGATTGCAAAAACCAGATCCGACTTGCAAGCGCGAGTATTGAATATTGCAAGTCTTGAAAAAACTTGCACAACTTGCACTTGCAAATCAGGGCACTAGTGTCCTGACTTAGAATACTACCAGGCCTCTAAGGATTCAATAATGGCCAAAGCGGGCATCGGCATAATCAATGAATTCCTATTGTTCAACATGCATGTGCTCATCATGTTTAAGGTTAAGGGGCACCAAGGGTCCTGGGTCAGCAACCAGGTGGAGCATTGCTATCTCAGCCCCTCCATTGTTGGCATGGGTACCTGTGGCAACTACCATGAGCTTTGGAGAGGGTTCTGAGGCCTGCTTGGCAGGCAGCAGCAC